>JAUJEM010000228.1:0-57453 GCA_030448935.1 Citrus cavaleriei
TTTTGCAAACTTCATGAGGATGAGGATTTTGTTTATTAATTAAAATGAGATAGAACAAAGTTTGCGCAGACATAATTAGGCTGCTAACTAGATAATAATTCATTCATAAAAATAACCAAAATGGAAAACAACGCCCAAAACAAATATAAAAAAAGGCACAACAAGAGAGAAGACAAATGTTTGATCTTGATGAACTGCAACACTCGAAAACTCCTCCACAAGCATCATGTATATATGAACAAGAACAAAGCGCACACAAACAATTGCAGTTGCATCAAAATATGTAATAGTTTAGTATTATTTTTTTTTCTTCAATTGTACACAAAGGAAGATCTATAATTAACTCTAGGCTATAATTCATAAGAGTAACACCACACTTGAATATTGTTAATGAACACCAATTAATCGATCATTGTCGCATGTTATCTAATATCATGCATCAATATCTCATTAAACATTGTGAACGTTAATTCTATATAGCACCAACTAATTAGTGATTCATTGAATATCATCATCTTGAGATATAATGGGATAAAGGTTAACATGGATGCTACAACTAAACTAGAAGATCATATTACAGGTTTGGGTTTAGTAATTAGAGACTCATATGGAAAGTTCGTAGCCGCTACTATGCAACAATCCAAGTTTTACGGAGATGTTATGTACGCCGAAGCTGAAGCTGCTAGATTGAGGATAGAAATTGCAGAGCAAGTGGAGAAGGGTAGTAGAACTGAAATTTTTTCGATAATCTCTAAAATTCAAGACAAGCTAAAACGTTTGAAGATAATCAAGTTCCGACATGTTGTAAGAAATTGTAATGGTTTTGCTCATTCTTTAGCAAAGTTAGCTCTTGAAAATGTGGAACCTATTTGCTGGATGGGCAATGTCCTAACACAATTTTTGTACCTATTTAATGAGTTTTCTCAATGAAAGGTTTACTTTCATTTCAATATATATATATATATATATATACACACACACAATAAGTGAAATAATTCCAATGACTAATGAATGAATGAACAATGCAGTCGCCGAATTAGACTAATTAGTACTTATAAATATTAGGAAAATTATCAATCATATACCCTTAGTTTACTCTATTATCAAATTTACTACAACACTTTTAGGGTATATCAGTCGTCCACTCTAAGTTGATAAAATATATATGCCATCCACCAAACCGTTAGTTGCCGTTTAAATATGATAATGTCAGAGGAGTAATATTATCTTTTTATATAATACAAGTGATAATTTAAGGGTATATAAGTGATAATAAGAGATTTTAAAAGTATACAAGTGATAATTTTTAAGGGTAAAATTGTCAATTCACTATAGTTTCGTTAACTTTCAAACGGCAGCTAACGCTTTAGTGGTCAGTAGATAATTTTTGTCAATTTAAAATAAATAATTGATACATTTTTATTCTTAAAATTTTATAATATTTTTAATAAAAACGTAAATTTAATGTATACGAATGATAAATATTAAGAGGGCTTAACGCATTCAATATAGCTATTTCAACAAGAAGTCGGTTTACTAAGGCTGTGCCAACTGGCTAGAGCCCCTCCCTCACAAATGTGAGGGAAGGGGTTCGAGCCTCCGCAGTCGCATTGTAGGGGTTTACTTTAAATATTATTCCTTGGAGCCTTTGAGCTCGAGTGAAGACAGTCTTTCTCCCAGGATGGGAGTTTGACATCCCTCGAATATTTGAGAGGGTTAAAAATCTGAGCGGTGTCATATCAGCATTAATATCAACAGGGCTCAGTATAAATATATGATTGTACATATCAATTATACTCTCATGTAATATGAGTTGTAATTTGAACTGTAATTTGAGCAATAATCTCGTGTAATAAAAAAAAAAAAAAAAAACAAGAAGTCGGTTTACTAAGGCTGTGCCAACTGCAAGTGCCAAGGAGTTGAAAAATTTATTCGAACGAACCACGTCGTTACAAGCTATGTACTCTTGCTCTGCAAAAGAAAAGAAAATTACGGTTTAGGGGTTTTGTAAGAAATATCAAACAACGAAAAAAAATGGCTGCTTCAGCTAAATTCTCTCTCACACCCTCCTTCAAAATCCTAGAATCCTATCCCCCTAAAACCCTAGTATCCAATTTTCTAACGATCCCTTCAAAATCTTACCTCAAATTCAACCCCTATTTCAAACCCAGCTCTCTCTCTCACCTCACCACCATACCCAAACCCAAATTCAAATCTGGAACCCAGTTTCACAACCGGATGATCCGCTGCCTTTTCACCGGGATCGTCGAAGAAATGGGGGAAATCGAGCAGCTGGGTGCTTCCAACGACGGCGGATTCGTCATGAAAATACGTGCGAAAACTGTTCTTGAAGGCGTCCACTTAGGCGACAGCATTGCTGTTAATGGAACGTGTCTCACTGTTACGGAGTTTGGTACCCAATTGGAAGATTTTACCGTTGGATTATCGCCTGAGACTTTGAGAAAGACTTCTTTGATTGAATTGGAACCGGGTTCGCTGGTGAATTTGGAGAGGGCAGTACAGCCGACGAGTCGTATGGGCGGGCATTTTGTGCAGGGGCATGTGGATGGCACGGGGGTGATTGTGTCAATGGAGCCTGAAGAGGATTCTTTGTGGATTAAAGTGAAAACAGATAAAAGTTTATTGAAGTATATAGTCCCTAAAGGGTTTATAGCCATCGATGGTACTAGTTTAACGGTGGTGGATGTGTTTGATGAGGAGGAGTGTTTTAACTTCATGCTTGTGGCGTATACGCAGCAGAAAGTTGTTATTCCTTTGAAGAAAGTGGGGCAAAAAGTGAACCTGGAGGTTGATATATTAGGCAAGTATGTGGAGAGGCTGCTCAGTAGTGGGTTTGTGGACTCTTTCAAAGCTTCTTTGTGATGGTTCAAGGTACTCAAATGTGGTTTTTAAGACATTGCAGGTTTTTTCTTTAAACATTTTTCTCGTTTTGCTTAAGTTCTGGTGGCAGAGTGGTGATCTGCGGGAAAGCTGCTGCTGATGTTATTTGCTACTGCAATGGTGGCTTTGAATGTTAATTTTGGGCTTAGCAAATTTCAGATTATTGTGCTAAACTGAAAATAATGTGGCAGAACTGTAATACTACTATTTGGAACATTCTTATCATAGACCTTATGTCAACCGTTGATTAATTTCAAAAGTACGGCATTATCATAGATCTCAGCTTTTAGTCTCGAACCATTAATTTAGTTCGGGATAGCGGCCCCGCGGAGATGAAGCATTTTTCTTTCTATTGAGGCAAGCAGATGCTGAGATTTTAAGTTAAATAAAAATCAAAATAAGTGTTTTTAATGTCTTAGGTGGAGTGAGGTGAGGTTTTTTGTTTGATCACTAGATGGTTTTCTTAATGAAGCCTAGCTTTCAATTATGACAGCTTATTGTTCTTTTTGTAGTATAATCAATTCCCCTGTCATTCTTGTTTCTGTTCTGCATTCTGATAGCTATTGGTGGAACTAGGGACTGCAAAACCATCAATAAGGCAGTGGCAGGTGTTTTTGTATTAGCACATTTTCATTTTTTTCTTTCATTTGAAGGAAGGAGCGCGCTACAAGATTGGTAATATTCTCATAAATGGCATCTCTTGTAGCTACCTGGCGCAGCGTGGATGAATTTCATATTGTGAGTGACCTTTTGCATGGAGATTAAACTCTAGATATTGGACTCTTTTTCTTCGTACCCTGGACATGACAAGGTAGATGGTAGAGTGTATTCGTCTTCCTTTAGAGTCATCCTGATGACCATATGATTTCATGCCCTTGTGATGAAAACTAAGGATTACATTACGGCAATTTAAGCTCACTGATGTCTGACAGAGACTGCAATTGTAATATTAGTTGCTGTACTGTATAGCTTTGACATGAACGGAAGTTTAGAACCGAACTTAAAATTTGTAGTTAAACCCTGCGATCCACTAGAGCACTGGAGCTATAGTTGAGGATTGTATTTATGCAATGGATCCATCCCTTCCATGTTGTTACTGCTTTTCCATTTAGGTTTTATGCATTCGAATCAAGATTATTGTTTTGTCCTTGTTAAGAAATTTTAATTTTACACTTGATTGTAACTTTGGGTCTGGTTTATGCTTAAGTAGTCAATGATTGTTGAGAGATTATGCATTTTTTTTTCAATATCTAGTGAGGTAACTGTTGGTGACTTGGTCACAGAAGTGCACCTATAATTTGACAGAAGTGCACTTGTAATTGATAAAATCTGAATTTGTCACGAACTATTTTCAATTTTGTTTCTCAAGATAATAATAAGAAGAATTAAAGATATTTTGGCCATACAGATCCTATCCCGTGGCTAATAAATCTTTGGAATGTAGCATCAGTACATGCAAGAAACATAGAATCAGAACTGAATGCGGACATATGTATTCAGGATTTAATAAGCCTCACCTACTCCATGCCTGAGTTAAGATGAGATCATCTTTAGTTTGGTTTAAGCCTGTAACTAAGGGTAGGTAAATTCGGGTTTTGATTGAGTTTGAATCAATTGGATTGGATATTGGGATATTAGGTCATTCGAAACAACCCAAACATGCAATTCGATCCAATCAGGTTAAGAATAACACATCACGCTTTGCTCTTCTTTCTTTTGTTTCGTTTCTCTCACTACCTCTCATAAAACTTTGGTGATTGCAATTTGCACCGTGGACACATCAATATCTGGTCAATAAGCCCCTTTATAATTATTTAATATCCAATAATATACCATGGAAAATTCGGGTTAGAGGAACTTGGTATTGATGGCTGTCGGTCGGGGTGGAGCAACTTGCAGAAGCACGCGATGGCCGGTGAAGCAAGTAGCAACCGTCGTGTCGGCATCTTCACGGATCGAGTCAGACGGGTGGGTAAAATGTGGGGTTAATGTTATCTAATCCGATTCAAATCTAATTTTCGAATCAATTCAACTTGGATTGGATCGGGTGGATGACACATCTCTATCTGTAATTTGTCGAACTTATAAATTTTTCTGATGCAAACACTACTTCTTGACTTATTCTATTATTTATTTATTTTAAAAAAGGTAAATGGCGGCAAGCACAGCTGGCTCTCATCTCATGCTCCAAACCTCTATTAAGTGACTAAAGTATGTGAGATTGTTCAGCGGCCATTATAATCTCATTAAATCTTGGAATAGATTGAATATGTGAAAGGAAAAGAAAAAAAAAAAGGAGTCTGAAGGTTGTTATTTGGTAAAGTTGTTGAAAATATATCAAAACTTTCTTGCTCGGAAGTTGTTGTCGACAAGTTTGACTTCCAGAAAAGATTATTTAAAGTCCTTTTGATATGGGCATTTTTATCTCAATTATTTATTTAACCATTGAATACATAAAACACAAAATTCAATAATGCACAATAATAGCATCCTTTGTGTATCATTCTTCTTTTCATTTTGTTGGTTGAGAAATTTCAAAAAAAAAAATTAGTTTATCTTCCATTTTCATAAAAGTAATATTTTGATAAATTAGTAGGGATTTGGTAGCTCTTTGCCGGCTAAACCCCTGAATAATAATTCTATAAAAAATCTCAAAAAATACAATATTATAAAAGAAAGGAATAGTATGAGTTTTATTATTTTTTATTTTGCAAGCTTCATGAGGATGAGATTTTTGTTTGTAATTAAATGAGATAGAACAAGTTTGCACAGACATAATAGGTGCCAAAGCACCAGATAATAATTCATTCATAAAAATAACCAAATGGAAAAAACAACGCCCAAAACAAATATAAAAAGACACAACAAGAGAAGACAAATGTTTGATCTTGATGAACTGCAACTTGCTCGAAAACTCCTCCACAAGCATCGTGTATATATGAACAGAATAAAAGCGCACACAAATAATTTGCCGTTGCATCAAAAATATGTAATAGTTTAGTATTATTTTTCTTCTTCAAATTGTACACAAAGGAAGATCTATAATTAACTCTAGGCTATAATTCATAAGAGTAACACCACACTTGAATATTGTTAATGAACACCAATTAATCGATCATTGTCGCATGTTATCTAATATCATGCATCAATATCTCATTAAACATTGTGAACGTTAATTCTATATAGCACCAACCAATTAGTGATTCATCCAATATCATCATCTTGAGGTATAATTAAAGTTGGTATCCTGACCATGTAAGTATATAATATATATATATATAACCAAATTTATATATAAAACGAGAGCAACTCTTTCCCATCCACATAAGTGGGTTTTGAACCTTAGATCTCTAGTTTTCAACGCAAGTGAATTTACCAACACAATTAATTAACACCCGCATAAAAAGTCTCTTTGTGCACGTACTATCTTTCTAACTATCTACATCAAGCACACAAAACACTAGGGTTATTTTTCCTATGGGCGATTCATACTAGGGAGATATACAACATTCACGTTCACGCATGGAATTCATTACTGTCAGGAAAAGCTGGGTATCATGAATCCCACGTTTGCATGAGGGTTTGATAAAGAAATTTGAAGGTGAATGGCTGGATGATTGGCTCAAACAACAAAGATTAAGGTGACCTAGGTGAGGACCAAAAAAAACCTTTCTATTATATTATGCATTAGTCACTTAATAAAAAAAAAAGGATAGAAACCATCACCCTAACTCCTTTAAATTCTTCGTCACCAAACAGATTTTACACATATCAACTTTGTCACCTTTTTTCAATCGCCTATAAAGTACTCAATGATCAGCAAAATACTCTATCACATCTTCATTTATTTTTCTTGTTTATCACCAGTACTAATGGACATCTCCGGCTTGCACCGGCGTTATACATATTGTGATTCATTTGTTGGACAGTGGCAATAACTAGCAATTTGCAAACAATTATTAAGGTACAATTACTCACCATATGGTGAAGATTTTGTAAATAAATCCTGGAAGGTTCTCAAATGGTAAAACTGTGGCAGATTTCATAGGTACAATTACAAATGATTAAAATGCATTTATTTTCTTAATTAGGAATTATCATACGAAGCACGCACTTGCATATTGCTTAATTTTGTTGCTCTTCCTTTTCTTTTCTTTTCTTTTTTTTTTCTTTTAGCTGAATTTCTTGGGCTGCCGTATGCTCCACCATTTTTGAGCTTTAAACCTCGTGACAAGCTACCATTAACTGGGTTGAATTATGCATCTGGCGCGTGCGGCATTCTCCCTGACACTGGACATCATTTGGTAATTAATTAAGTATATTATTAGTTTACAGCAAAATTTTCCTATAGTTTTTACAACATTAATTTCTTTAGATTAATTTTTAATAGCATTATATATTCTTCGTCGACAAAGATTCTATCATAATTTAACTATTTACTTAATTTTTAAATATCTAACACGTGCATCTATAAATTTTTTTTCAAACAATTTTTTCTTCGCCCCCCCCCCCCCCCCCTAAAAAAAAAAGAAAAAGCACATCATATATCTAGTGTACGTGACAAATGCATTTAGGGAGTTGTCCATTTGTGTCGACGGGAGTAAATAGTATTGTAATTATTAAATTAATCCCACTGATCATCGTACTATTCAATGATTTTTTTTCAATTAATTTCTTACATTTGCGTGAGATTTGTTGAGTTGGAAGAACAAGTGGGTCTATTCAAGACACTCTTGTTAGGCTATAAAGGAGATATTTTGGAAAGCTCGAAAGAGCTTTCAGAATATTTATCAAAGTCGATACTCATAATATTCATAGCCAGTAACGCTTCTATAAGTAGAGCTAGTCATCTTGTGCACGATAAACAAAGCGTTTGCCCGACTCCTCACAAGCGCTGTCCCCAGCTCAGGTTCTCTCTCTCATCATCATCACCATCATCCCATTATTATTATTTACATATATAATCGTTATCAGTGCGTCGTTTTTAAATTCCGATGGGTCCCTTCACTAGATACTAACGATAAAAAAATCTTGTAATAAGCAGCTGTATGCATGGCATGAACATTTTGTCCGTGTATCTGCAGAGGCTGTATAACTTGGGAGCAAGGAAGATCGTCGTGTCCGAGATCGGCCCGATTGGTTGCGTGCCGGCGATTACGAGCCAAAACAAACACAAAGGAAAATGTGTTGAACACAAAAACCAGCTTGTGTCTGAGTACAACAGCATGCTTCCGGCAATGTTGCAGAACTTGACATCTAGTCTCCAAGGCTCCAGCTTTGTTAACGGTCACGCATATCGGCTAGCCTACGATGCTATTATAAATCCTTCTAATTACGGTAAGGGGTGGTTATTCATATGGTCAGCGTAGGCTACTACAAGTGTCCTCACTCGTTCATGTGAGCGAGCGAGTTCGAATATCATCAACTCAGACCTATTATTTCAACTCAAAAATTTAATATTGTTATAACTTGAAATTGTAACGAATTTCCGCTTGATATATACTTGTTTTGCAGGTTTAAAGGATGCAAGCAATCCATGTTGTAAAACTTGGTTGAGTGGGATTGAAGGGTGCATTCCATTTGTTGAGCCATGCGACCGCAGAGATAAATACTATTTTTGGGATGGGTATCATCCTTCAGAAATTGTGTATTCACACTTTGCATCCCGTTGTATCAACAATGCATCGTTTTGCTCTCCTTTCAGCTTGAAGGAGCTCGTGAAAATGTGAAGAAATGTGTGTCAAAAGTCTCAAATTAATTGTTAAGAATGAAGGAATTTGAATGAGTGGCGAGGGAGTTTGATCTTGTACTAGGACTTTATTTGTGAGTTCTTATCAAAACTAATAAAAAGGAATTAATTAATGTGAAATACTACTGATCTTTGACTTTTTCCAACTCATTGCGATTCACAAAATCAGCCCACTCCCAGTTTTTAATTTCAAAGAAGGTGGGGAAAACAGAGAACCCGGTCATCGAAAATTCTGTAATTGCATTCCCCATGGTTAAGCTATTAGCTGCAAATCCATCATGCATCCCAAGTCAGAAGAGCCAAAAGAGAGAATATGATTTGTTCAGTAGTCGAAGGATTACACATGATCTGGTGCAAATTATGCCCTAAACCAGCAGAACTGTGATAAGTGCCACAAGATATTATTTACCAAACTTTTCCAAGTGGTAATGTAAATTTCAATCCAGGCAAGCAATCCAATATCCACCTAAAGATAGACAATACCATCAAGACACATCAGTTCGAAACTTACATATTCCAGAATATGTTCTTATATTGGAAAGAAATGAATAAGAAGAATGAATAATTGTCAATGTGCTAAAAAAAAAAAAAAAAAACTCTGATTAGTACTGACCTCATGTTGTAAAACAGAGTAAATGTATTTATCAATTTTAATTTCTTTTTCCTTTCCTCCTCTTCCTTGTCTTCTTCTTCTTCAATGATCTATTACTCTCTGCAAAAGGTGAAACTAGAGTATCCACACAAACGTGGACATCGGAAGGACCTTTCACCAGCAAACTCTCGACTCTATGCATATCTAAGTGGTACCAACAAAGATCCTTACTGTTTTTCTGAAATAGAACCTTATCCCCCCTGCTCGAAAATGCCAAAGGTATCACACGGTAATCATTTTCGTTCATAGTAAAAAGCTTACTCCAGGAATCCTTCACTCCATATTCCTTCATCACCCATAAATCCCAAGGCTCAGAATACTTGCAAAGTAAAGATAAGCATCCTTTCAAAACATACACCCCACTTAACTCTCCTCCTCCTCCTCCATTCCCGAAGCTAGGCATTGGCATTGAGTAAAATGTCTCAATATTTAAATCAAAAGCAAGAATTAAGTCATTTATCATCTCGTCTTGATTCTGATTTGCAAGCCAATGCAAGGCCCCATTTACAAAAGCTCCATTCCCTCCGTAACTGTGGTCTGCCCATGAATATGGAAAGTTTTTAATATTTTTAATTCGTCTCCACAAGTTAACTTTCAAACCATAAATGGTAGCTTCAATGTGGTACACTGGAGGTTAAAACACATGAATTCTAATTAACTTATAATCATCACTGCCAACACTACATCCAAAACCCATGAAAAGAAGGCTTGTCATAAGTGCAAGTCTCGATAAAACAGGCAATACTCGGTGTTTTCTTAGTTAATGGGTTCAACAAAATTATACCTTTCAGATAGTTTTCAAAACCAGCAATCCATTGCAGAACCAATGATAATCAAAACATTTCATTGACACGGAGATCAATTATTGAACCATCATCATCCACCGCCACCCAGTGAATCAGGCTTAAAGAGTGAAACTCTTGTTTTCAGAGTTATAATCCAGTCTGAGAGCAAACCGAGCTGCGGTTGGAGCTGGTTTTGATGGAACGACTGAGATGGAGGTTGGTGGAATCTTTGCTGTCGATTAAGGAAACGGAATGACTTGAAATGCACCTGAATCGTGAGGAGACTCTTCTCCGGGTAGTCGGATTAATATGTCGATGATTACATCCAACGGAAGCTTCCAAGTCGCCATTTGTCGTGGCCTCTCCCCAAATTCTCTCCTTTGAAAACTAACTTCTGCCGTAAGTCTTCTACTTTTAAGATTTTCTCATGATCTAAAACTTCTCACAAGCAAAAATTGACTAATGATCAGTGGTTAATAGATTAAAGAGATAAAAAGTTAAAGTCTAATAATAAACTATTACTTAAAGATATATGACATAAGATTTTAAAGTCAACAAAGGACCTTAATCCACTAATTAGTTTTAATTTTAGAAGTCTCAAAGAAATAAAAAAATTTATTAGGAACTACTGCCTAAACAATATGTAAGAAGAATTAAACTAAAATCACTGTAGATGATTTTGGGCTCTAACCCAAAGACTAATTTTTGACAAGACCACTCTATAAATCACCCCATGTACTAACATCATTTTCCTTGCAAATGTGGGATAACAGAACTACATACAAACAAAATGTAAATATATGAGACAAAACCTGAAGTCGACAGTCAGGATGGCCTGCTAAGCAAACAAATGCGTTTCCGTGCATTCATGGAACATGTACATGGCCTGGAGAAGATGGATGGCTTCTCAAGAATCCATATTCATGGAAGTTATGAAAGAATTTGTTTTGATCTTTATCAACTGTTTGATTGTTTTTGTTATCATGCCTACAAACTCTAAACACAAGCTCAGATTACAAATTATGGAATGACCTCAATAGTAGTAGGCATTTGCTTCTTGATTAACAAACAATCTATGTTTAGCCGATTAATCAGCTTCGATAAAGTAGGCTTGATTTGGGATATTTCACCTGACGATAATTTGAGATTCGTTGTGAATTGATATATTGGAGGAATTTCCACGGTACAAGGACTCTGAAAACTTAAATTGATTATTGTCACTACGTGTTCCGCAATCGATGTTGCAACGGTTAAGAGACCTTAACAGGAGAGTTTCTATTAATCCAAGATATGGGTTTATGTAAAATTTATTAGTCAACATAAAATTTAAGCCAAATATACACAAGTCCAATATTGAAACAAACACAGTACACATATAATGCATCAAATATTAATCAATAAAATTCTCAATTTAAGCATATGTAGAATACACAAGTACTTTTAACGGAAAAATAAATGAACTACAAAATAGCATCGAATAGTAGCATCTATCTCATTTGTCTCATTCAACACCAAGAGCTGAGATCTTCTTCTCATTCATCAGAAGCACCCATCCAATATGAGTAAAGGTATTAAAATTTGAAATGCATCTACCTCTGAACTTGTAGTTCCTTTTATCTTCCTAGTTTTCAACAATCAATCACCTGATATAAGCAACCGTGAAACAAGAGTATCCACAGAGAATCCCACAAGCAGTGAGATTGCGACAATCTCGCAATTGATCATGAATCTCAAGAATAATACTCTCAACTCCATGCCTCTCAAGTCGTACAGCCAAAGGTCCCCACGGGGTTGAATGAACTAGAACTTTAGCCAAATGTCCCACAAAACCATACATCAATTTCTCTGAAATCAAAGTAGTTAGTTTAGTCCAAGAACCTTGACTCCATATTTCTTCATCACCCATAAATCCAAAGAAGGCAGCATAGAATGATCATCACACTTGCAAACCAAACACAAGCATCCTCCACTTGGTTTTGGTGCATTCATGGAACATTGTCCTTTCAGCGTGTGAGATGATGGACCCAGTTCCTCAGAAATGAATTATCCTGAGCTTCGATATGATTTGTTTTGACTTTATCAAACTGTTTGATTGTTTTTATGATCTGTATCTTACAGTTTACAAGTAAAATAGATAAATGAATTCGTTACATACATTGAGAGACCCTTAGAGTTGGATTTTCATACTCAAAAAGCAAGCTCGGATTACAAATTGATGAGTCTCAAGAAATAGCATCTATCAGAAAATTTCCAAGATGCAGAACAATTAAATAATAACTGTGAAACTTAGAGCTTCTATTCTAATTTAATAAGCCTCCATCATCTGATTAGCATCTACTGTTTGATTTCAAAAATTGGCAGAAACAGAGAACCTGGTGCAACTTTTAGATATATATTACTTCTCTGGTCAATCTGTTTCTGGACCATCGATCAAACTGAACCAAAATCCCAAAATATAGACCAAAACTGACTGTACTCTTCCTGTGAAACATTATTATTGATATGCCCTTTCGAAAATTAGAACAGAATTATCCTTTTGATCAAACAGAAAAAATTAGATAATGCAATATATAATTGATGGATCTCGTTCTACACGAGAAAAAGATTGGATTGATGATGATGAGATACAGATTTCGAGCCCCTCGCAGAAAACGAAAACAAATAAGAAGATATGGTCTATAGCTAGGCCATATGTGTGACAATTCTTGTCATATATGTTTGTTCAGTTTTTCAAACGTCAACATAACAAACCTTACATTGTATAATTCCACCGCAAAGCTATCACCCCTCATTTCTCCTTTTAAATGATCATTTTCCATGTGGTCGCACGTATACCCTTCATTTAATAAAGATCAGCAAAAGCAAAAACATTTTCTCATACGTTATATAAGTTAATTTTCCTCCTTTCATTACAGTGGCACTATATTCTTTCTTCATTCTTTCTATAACCTTCTAAATTAATATTTGAAACGTATACGACGATGGCCATGAGCAAAAACTCTGTAATATTTTCTTTCATTTTTCTCCGTTTATCAGCGGTGTAACGATACACACACCGGCGCTGTATGTTTTTCGGGGCTCGTTGTTCGACTGTGGCAATAACAATTTTTGCTAACGTTTGCTAGCAAATTACCTACCATATGGTGCAAATTTTGTCAACACGAGCACTGGAAGATTTACTAATGGGAAGACAGTTGCAGATTTTATAGGTACGTAATACTTGTAGAAATAGATAACTATTCATTTTTTCTTTAATTCTTCATCGTATATATGTACATATATGAAGTTATGAACTACTTGTAGTATTTTGTTATGTTAAGACACTATTATAATAATAATAATTATTATTTTTAAAGCTGAATTTCTTGACTGCCATATTCTCCACCATTTCTGAGCTATAACGTGACTACTACCACTCTGGATTGAATTATGCATCTGTGCTCATGCGGCATTCTTCCAGAAACTGCAGCCCTTTATAGTATTCAAACACCTAATTAATTGTGCCCTCTTTCTTTCTACTATTTCTTTCAATTTTAATATCCGTGAATTATCAATATCATTAAAAGAACACGCGTTTATAAAAATTGATATGCAAAGTTTGTATTTCAAATGATGTGGCACATGTTTTATCATTGCTGTAAAAATAATATAGTCAATGATGATATAAAAGTCAACTATTACTAAATACATGACAATCACTGATTGTGATACATTATTTGGATACGTAAGTCTTATCTCCAACTTTGAAACTTATCATTATTTTCATTTAGCATACCAAAAACTAATCTCTAAGTAAATGAATTTAATTCATAGCTCGCAGAATTGAACATTCCATCAAACATGTCATATGTAAGTCAACTGTAAATAATCTATAATAACTTTGAATATTTTAGTCAACTGATGATTTATACGAAAGGTAATTAATTAGTCCCACTAAGTTTTGATGATTGTTCATTAATTTATATCTTCTTTTCAGGGGCGATGCTTGAATTTTGAAGAGCAAGTGGGTTTGTTCCAGGACTCCGTTAAGTCGCTGCAGCAACGATATTTTCAAATCTTAGTTGATTTTTCAAATTATTTATCGAAGTCGGTATTCATAGTATCCATCGGCAGTAACGACTATATAAACAATTATCTTGAAACCTCATTATACGATACGAGCAAACGTTACACTCCGCAACAATTTGCTCAACTCCTCGTAAATAAACTCTCCCAGCAACTGGAGGTAAATATATGTACGAACGTATATATGTGTGTGTGTAACCGTAGTAATATTTTTTTGTTAATCTTGTTTTCAAGGCATTTGCAGCGGCTATATAACTTGGGAGCGAGGAAGATAGTCGTGTTTGAGATTGGTCCAATCGGATTAACACCGTGGATTATATGAAAACAATAAACACACGGACAGTAATATTTGAAGACACAAACCAAAGATTGTGTCCTATTTCAACTTAACATGCTTCCTGCAATGTTACAAAACTTGACAACCAGTCTCAAAGGTTCCAGCTTCATTAATGGTCATGGTCATGGGTAGGCTATGATGCAATTATAAATCCCTCAAAGTATGGTAAGTTTGAAGCTATAGCTGGCGTATCATACTAGAAGTTCTTCAAATTTGATTATTTTTATAATTTATTTTGAGAACATTTCTTGTTGTTCATATAAAATTTTACACAGGTATGCTGAATGCAAGCAATCCATATTTGGTGCTTTCCTTTAATGGGACTTCAGGGGCATTCCATACCTCCAGGCCTTGCAATAACACAAATAAACACTATTTTGGGATGACTGTCATCCTACAGAAGATGTGGCATTCAATCTTAGCATCTGGTTGTATCAACAATGCGTCATTTGCACTCCTCATAGCTTAAAGGATCTTGTTAGGTGTGAACAAATGCATCTCATATGCATGCCAGGCTTAGTGACGCCATACGGCTAAAATTAATTATGGATTAATTAATAGCAATGAAATTAATTATAAACAATTCTTGTTGTTTGTTAAAGTGATCTTTCTTTCATTTGTTGTTGTTTATTTGTGTTTTCTTATATGCAATGACATGTGAACGAAAACAATTAATGAAGAGTTTGAATAGGTATGTAACAAAGTAATGTAACAGCAAGGGAACGTTTGGAAATTCCCAATTGAATTATATTTAGTACTTTCGTTTGTTTTGGGTACTACTTGATTTTAAATTAAAGAAAATTAAATGTACTAATATTAATTTATTCTTGATTATATATTTAAAAATTATTTTATTTATATTAAAAACTCATATTTGTTTATGACATGTCATTTATAACTTTATTACAATGCCTACGTGTCATAGTAAGCTATATAACATGAGCAGAAATAATTTGATGCAAGCTTTTAAAATAATTAAAATTATTTTAATTTACTTAATTTTATAGTATTAGTTAATTTGAACTAGTCAAAAGTAGTTGCACTTATTTTTGTGAACTACACAAGTAGTGGAGTATTATAAAAAAATACGCTCAATATTACTAATTTTTAGGTTGTAATTTTAAATAAGCTTTATTATATGAGGTTGATATTATTCAATAAAAGTGTCATGAGTTTATTATTTTGGCAACACAAGAGTTGTATTTGGTAGTTTATTGGTATCTCAAATAACCAACCAACATTTACAACCTTGAGTTCCTTCTATTAACCATTTGTCATTTAATTTATTTGTTTCATTTTGATAAATCTTTATAAACTTTAGTGTTAAAATGATTTGGTATCGAGCGTATTTTCAAATAAATAGGGTAAATCCTTACAATGAGCATAGGTTCCAGGACAAATAAGATGATGGACTTTTGACTAGTTCTTGAATGAAGGAACTCACCATAAAATTAAGTAAATTAAAATGGATGAATTATTTTAAAACATTGGATGCAAGAATGAACTAGATCATGTTATATAGCTTATATGACACCATGCATTGTAATAAAATTATAAATGACATGTCAATATAAAAGTTTTTAACATAAATAAAATAATTTAAATATATAAGGAAGAATAAATTGTTATTAGTACATTTAATTTTCTTTTTCAGTTAAAATCAACGTGTTAAAACAAAACGATTGTAAAATATAATTCAATTCGGGAATTCCAAACGGTGCAAGGGGTCTCACATTAGTTTGTTAAAATGGTTTGGGCGCCATTTTCATTAATTGTTGTTCATGTCATTGTATATAAGAAAACACAAATAAACAACAAGTTCAATGAAAGAAAGATCACTTCAACAAGAGTTTCAAGCATCGTTATAATTAATTTCATTGCTAAAAATTAATCCATAATTAATTTTAGCCGTATGGCGTCACTAAGTACGGCAATTTTCAAGGGGAAGGGAATGATGCAGCTCCAAAATAATTAAGAATTATTTTATTTACTTAATTTTATGATAATAGTTACTCTTGAACTAGTCAAAAGCAGTTCACTTATTTTGTGGAACCACAAAAAAGTAGTGGAGCATTATGTGAAAATATGCTCTGTGTTACTAATTTTAGTTTGAAATTTTAAGTAAGTTTTATTACATGAGGTTGATATTATTCAATAAAAAGTGTCATGAGTTTATTATTTTAGCAACATAAGAGTTGTATTTGGGAGTTTATTGGTGTCTTAAATAAGCAATACTTATTTAGAGTTCTGATTTCCTCCAATTAACCTATTTGTCATTTAATTTTTCTGTTTCATTAGATTTCCATTAATAAACTTTAACCTTTGAGACTGGTAACATTTTATATTACAGAACATAGATGACATAGGACAAATTTATTAATTCGGACTAAATAAGGAATGATTTAGTTCCTTTTTATAACTTAAGACCAAATATGAATGTCACGACTACTTCATATACATGTATGACAATTCTTTTATACATTTAAAATAAAGATGTACAAAATATTAAATTTTTACTCCAAAGTAAAATTGTATGATATGTTGTTTGCAATTTCATGGGAGAGTTTATTTACGAGGAGTTGAGCAAATTGTTGCGGAGTGTAACGTTTGCCGTATCGTATAATGAGGTTTCAAGATAATTGTTTATATAGTCGTTACTGATGGATACTATGAATAATGACTTCGATAACAATTTTGAAAAAATCAACTAAGATTTGAAAAATATCAGTTGCTGCATGACTTAACGAGCCTGGAACAAACCCACTTGCTCTTCAAAATTCAAAGCATCGCCCCTGAAAAGAAGATATAAATTAATGAACAATCATCAAAACTTAGTGGGACTAATTAATTACCTTTCGTATAAATCATCAGTTGACTAAAATATTCAAAGTTATTATAGATTATTTACAGTTGACTTACATATGACATGTTTGATGGAATGTTCAATTCTGCGAGCTATGAATTAAATTCATTTACTTAGAGATTAGTTTTTAGTATGCTAAATAGAAATAATGATAAGTTTCAAAGTTGAGATAAAGACTACGTATCCAACAAAATGTATCACCAATCAGTGATTGTCATGTATTTGGTAATAGTTGACTTTTTATCATCATTGACTATATTATTTTACAGCAATGATAAAACATGTGCCACATCATTTGAAATACAAACTTTGTATCCAATTTTTGTAAACGTGTTCCTTTTAATGATATTGATAATTCATGATATTAAAATTGAAAGAACAATGCAAAGTTGAAAGAGGGCACACTAATTAGGGTGTTTGAATGCTTACAAAGGGGCTACCAGTTTCTGGAAGAATGCCGCATGAGCCAGATGCATAATTCAATCCAGTGAGTGGTAGCAAGTCACGTTTATAGCCTGTGAAATGGTGGGAGAATATGGCAGTCCAAGAAATTCAGCTTTAAAAAAATAATAATTATTATTATTATAATAGTTATCATAATATAATCAAGCAAATACTACAAGTAGTTCATAACTTCATATATGTACATATATACGATGAAGAATTAAAGAAAATGAATAGTTGTCTAATTTCTTACAAGATATTACGTACCTATAAAATCTGCAACTGTCTTCCCATTAGTAAATCTTGAGTGCTTCTATTGACAAAATTTGCACCATATGGTAGGTAATTTGCCCTAGCAACTATTAGCGCAAAAATTGTTATTGCCACTGTCGAACAACGAGTCCCCGAAACATACGGCGCCGGTGCAAGTTGAGTCGTTGCACTGCTGATAAACGGGAGAAAAATGAAAGAAAATATTACAGAGTTTTTGCTCATATGCCATCGTCGTATACGTTTCAAATATTAATTAGAGAGAGTTATAGAAAGAATGAAGAAAGAATAGTAATGCCGCTGCTTGGTGAGGGAGGAAAATTAACTTTATATAACGTATGAGAAAATGTTTTTGCTTTAGGATCTTATTAAATGAAGGGCATACGTGCATTCACATGGAAAATGATCAAAAAGGAGAAATGAGGGGCGATGACTTTTGCCGTTATTGAATGATAACGTAAGGTTTGTTAAGCTTCCTTACGTTTGAAAACTGAACAAACATATATGACAAGAATTGTCATTAATATATGGCCTAGCTATAGACCATATCTTCTTATTTGTTTTCGTTTTCTGCGAGGGGCTCGAAATCTGTATTCATCATCATCAATCCAATCTTTTTTTCGTGTGTGAACGGTATCCGCAATTGTATATTGCATTATCTAATTTTCTGTTTGATCAAAAGGATAATTCTGAACTAATTTTCGAAAGGGCATATCAATAATAATGTTTCAGGAAGAGTACCAGTTTTTTTGGTCTATATTTGGGATTTTGGTTCAGTTTGATCGATGGTCGAAATCCGAATTGACCAGAGAAGTAATATATATCTAAAAGTTGTGACCAGGTTCTCTGCTTCTACAATTTCTTTTTGAAATCAAACAGTAGATGCTAAATAGATGATGGAGGCTTGTTAAATTAGAATAGAAGCTCTAAGTTTTCCCAGTTATTATTTAATTGTTCTGCATCTTGGGAAATTTTCTGAGTAGATGCTATTTCTTGAGACTCATCAGTTGTAATCTGAGCTTGCTTTTGAGTATGAAAATCCAACTCTAAGGGGTCTCAATGTATAACGAATTCGTTGCTATCTAATATTTACTTGTAACTGTAAGATACAGATCATAAAAACAATCAAACAGTCGATAAAGATCAAAACAAAAATCATATCGAAGCTCCATGATAATTCATTCTTGGAGGAACTGTCCCATCATCTCCACGCTGGAAAGGACAATGTTCCATGCACCAAACCAAGTGGGATGAATGCACCAAAACCAAGTGGGAGGATGCTTGTGTTTGGTTTGCAAGTGTGATGATCATTCTATGCTGCCTTCGGATTTATGGGTGATGAAGAAATAATGGAGTCAAGGGATTCTTGGACTAAACTAACTACTTTTGATTTCAGAGAAATTCGATGTGGCGGTTTTGTGGGACATTTGGCTAAAGTTCTAGTTCATTCAACCCGTGGGGACCTTTCGGATTTATGGGTGAACAAGATTCTTGGACTGACTTGGAGAGGCATGGAGTTCTAGAGTATTATTCTGAGATTCATGATCAGTTGCGAGATTGTCTTGAATCTCACTGCGAGATTGTGGGGATTCTCTTGTGGATACTCTTGTTTCACGGTTGCTTATATCAGGTGATTGATTGTTGAAAACTAGGAAGATAAAAGGAACTACAAGTTCAGAGAGGTAGATGCATTTCAAATTTTAATACCTTTACTCATATTGGATGGGTGCTTCTGATGAATGAGAAGAAGATCTCAGCTCTTGGTGTTGAATGAGACAAATGAGATAGATGCTACTATTCGATGCTATTTTGCAGTTCATTTTATTTTTCCGGTTAAAAGTACTTGTGTATTACATATGCTTAAATTGGAGAATTTTATTGGATTAATGGTTTGATGCATTATATGTGTGTACTGTGTTTGTTTCAATATTGGACTTGTGTATATTTGGCGCTTAAATTTTATGTTGACTAATAAATTTTACATAAACCCATATCTTGGATTAATAGAAACTCTCCTGTTAAGGTCTCTTAACCGTTGCAACATCGATTGCCGGAACACGTAGTGACAATAATCAATTTAAGTTTTCAGAGTCCTTGTACCGTGGAAATTCCTCCAATATATCAATTCACAAACGAATCTCAAATTATCGTCAGGTGAAATATCCCAAATCAAGCCTACTTTATCGAAGCTGATTAATCGGCTAAACATAGATTGTTTGTTAATCCAGAAGCAAATGCCTACTACTATTGAGGGTCATTCCATAATTTGTAATCTGAGCTTGTGTTTAGAGTTTGTAGGCATGATAACAAAAAAACAATCAAACAGTTGATAAAGATCAAACAAATTCTTTCATAACTTCCATGAATATGGATTCTTGAGAAGCCATCCATCTTCTCCAGGCCATGTACATGTTCCATGAATGCACGGGAAACGCATTTGTTTGCTTTTAGCAGGCCATCCTGACTGTCGACTTCAGGTTTTGTCTCATATATTTTTACATTTTTGTTTGTATGTAGTTCTGTTATCCTACATTTGCAAGGAAAATGATGTTAGTACATGGGGTGATTTATAGATGGGCTTGTCGTTTAAAAAATTAGTCTTTGGGGTTGAGTGCCCAAAAATCATCTACAGTGATTTTAGTTTAATTCTTCTTACATATTGTTTTAACCCAGTAGTTCCTAATAAATTTTTATTTCTTTGAGACTTCTAAAAATTAAAACTAATTAGTGGATTAAGGTCCTTGTTGAGCTTTTAAAAATCTTATGTCATATATCTTTAAGTAATAGTTTATTATTAGACTTTAACTTCTTTATCTCTTTAATCTATTAACCACTGATCATTAGTCCAATTTTTGCTTGTGAGAAGTTTTAGATCATGAGAAAATCTTAAAAGTAGAAGACTTACGGCAGAAGTTAGGTTTTCAAAGGAGAGAATTTGGGAGAGGCCAATGACAAATGGCGACTTGGAAGCCTCCGTTGGATGTAATCATCGACATATTAATCCGACTACCGGAAGAGTCTCCTACGATTCAGGTGCATTTCCAAGTCATTCCGTTCCTTAATCGACAGCAAAGATTCCACCAACCTCCATCTCAGTCGTTCCCATCAAAACCAGCTCAACCGCAGCCTGATTTATTTGCTCAGAGCTGGGATTATAACTTGAAAACAAGGTTTCACTCTTTAAGCCTGGATTCACTGGTGGTGGGTGATGATGATGGTTCAATAAGTGATCTCCGTGTCAATGAAATGTTTGATATTATCATTGGTTCTTACCCAATGGATTGCTGGCTTTGAAAAACTATCCGAAAGGTATAATTTTGTTGAACCCATTAACTAAGAAACACCGAGTATTGCCCAAGTTTTATCGAGACTTGCACGGTGACAAGCCTTCTTTACATGGGTTGGATATGATGTTGGCAGCGATGATTATAAGTTAGTCAGAATTCATGTGTTTAAATCTCCAGTGTACACATTGAAGCTACTGCGTTTATGGTTTGAAAGTTAACTTGTGGAGACGAATTAAAAATATTAAAACTTTCCATATTCATGGGCAGACCACAGTTACGGAGGGAATGGAGCTTTTTGTAAATGGGGCCTTGCATTGGCTTGCAAATCAGAATCAAGACGAGATGATAAATGACTTAATTCTTGCTTTTGATTTAAATATTGAGACATTTTACTCAATGCCAATGCCTAGCTTCGGGAATGGAGGAGGAGGAGGAGGAGAGTTAAGTGGGGGTGTATGTTTTGAAAGGATGCTTTATCTTTACTTTGCAAGTATTCTGAGCCTGGGATTTATGGGTGATGAAGGACTATGGAGTGAAGGATTCCTGGAGTAAGCTTTTTACTATGAACGAAAATGATTACCGTGTGATACCTTTGGCATTTTCGAGCAGGGGGGATAAGGTTCTATTTCAGAAAAACAGTAAGGATCTTTGTTGGTACCACTTAGATATGCATAGAGTCGAGAGTTTGCTGGTGAAAGGTCCTTCCGATGTCCACGTTTGTGTGGATACTCTAGTTTCACCTTTTGCAGAGAGTAATAGATCATTGAAGAAGAAGAAGACAAGGAAGAGGAGGAAAGGAAAAAGAAATTAAAATTGATAAATACATTTACTCTGTTTTACAACATGAGGTCAGTACTAATCAGAGTTTTTTTTTTTTTTTTAGCACATTGACAATTATTCATTCTTCTTATTCATTTCTTTCCAATATAAGAACATATTCTGGAATATGTAAGTTTCGAACTGATGTGTCTTGATGGTATTGTCTATCTTTAGGTGGATATTGTTTGCCTGGATTGAAATTTACATTACCACTTGGAAAAGTTTGGTAAATAATATCTTGTGGCACTTATCACAGTTCTGCTGGTTTAGGGCATAATTTGCACCAGATCATGTGTAATCCTTCGACTACTGAACAAATCATATTCTCTCTTTTGGCTCTTCTGACTTGGGATGCATGATGGATTTGCAGCTAATAGCTTAACCATGGGGAATGCAATTACAGAATTTTCGATGACCTGGGTTCTCTTCCCACCTTCTTTGAAATTAAAAACTGGGAGTGGGCTGATTTTGTGAATCGCAATGAGTTTGAAAAAGTCAAAGATCAGTAGTATTTCACATTAATTAATTCCTTTTTATTAGTTTTGATAAGAACTCACAAATAAAGTCCTAGTACAAGATCAAACTCCCTCGCCACTCATTCAAATTCCTTCATTCTTAACAATTAATTTGAGACTTTTGACACACATATCTTCACTTTTTCACGAGCTCCTTCTAGCTGAAAGGAGAGCAAAACGATGCATTGTTGATACAACGGGATGCAAAGTGTGAATACACAATTTCTGAAGGTTGATACCCATCCCAAATATAGTATTTATCTCTGCGGTCGCATGGCTCAACAAATGGAATGCACCCTTCAATCCCACTCAACCAAGTTTTACAACATGGATTGCTTGCATCCTTTTAAACCTGCAAAACAAGTATATATCAAGCGGAAATTCGTTACAATTTCCCAAGTTATAACAATATTAAATTTTTGAGTTGAAATAATAGGTCTGAGTTGATGATATTCGAACTCGCTCGCTCACATGAACGAGTGAGGACACTTGTAGTAGCCTACGCTGACCATATGAATAACCACCTCTTACCGTAATTAGAAGGGTTTATAATAGCATCGTAGGCCAGCCGATATGCGTGACCGTTAACAAAGCTGGAGCCTTGGAGACTAGATGTCAAGTTCTGCAACATTGCCGGAAGCATGCTGTTGTACTGTGACACAAGCTGGTTTTTGTGTTCCAGCACATTTTCCTTGTGTTTGTTTTGGCTCGTAATCGCCGGCACGCAACCAATCGGGCCGATCTCGGACACGACGATCTTCCTTGCTCCCAAGTTATACAGCCTCTGCAGATACACGGACAAAATGTTCATGCCATGCATACAGCTGCTTATTACAAGATTTTTTTATCGTTAGTATCTAGTGAATAGACCCATCCGAATTTAAAAACGATAACATCTGCACACCTGATAACGATTATATATGTAAAATAATAATAATAATGATGATGGTGATGATGATGAGAGAGAGAACCTGGAGCTGGTGGGACAGCTTGCTTGTGAGGAGTCGGGCAAAACGCTTGTTTGTATCGTGCAAACAAGGTGGCAGGATAATTACTTATATAGTCGTTACTGCCTATGGATATTATGAATATCGACTTTGATAAATATTCTGAAAGCTCTTTCGAGCTCTTAAAATATCTCCCTTGCAGCCTAACAAGAGTGTCTTGGAATAGACCCACTTGTTCTTCCAAACTCAACAAATCTCCCTGCAAACAAAGTAGAAATTAATTGAGAAAAAAAAATCATTGAAATTTAGTACGATGATGTCAGTGGGATTAATTAATTAATTACAATATTTACTCCGTCGACATAAATGGACAAGCATCCTAAATGCATTTGTCACGTACAATTTAGATATATGATGTGCTTTTTCTTTTTTTTTAGGGGGTGGCGAAGAAAACTTCTTTGAAAAAAAAATAGATGCACGTGTTAGATCTTTTAAAATTCAGTAAATAGTTAAATTATGATAGAATCTTTGTCGACGAAGAATATATAATGCTATTAAAAATTAATCTAAAAGAAATTAATGTTGTAAAAACTATAGGAAAATTTTGCTGTAAACTAATAATATACTTAATTAATTACCAAATGATGTCCAGTGTCAGGAGAATGCCGCACGCGCCAGATGCATAATTCAACCCAGTTAATGGTAGCTTGTCACGAGGTTTAAAGCTCAAAATGGTGGAGCATACGGCAGCCCAAGAAATTCAGCTAAAAGAAAAAAAAAAAAAGAAAAGAAAAGAAAAGGAAGAGCAACAAAATTAAGCAATATGCAAGTGCGTGCTTCGTATGATAATTCCCTAATTAAGAAAATAAATGCATTTTTAATCATTTGTAATTGTACCTATGAAATCTGCCACAGTTTTACCCATTTGAGAACCTTCCAGTGGATTTATTTACAAAATCTTCACCATATGGTGAGTAATTTGCCTTAATAATTGTTTGCAAATAATTGTTGTTGCCACTGTCCAACAATGAATCCCCCAATACATACAACGCCGGTGCAAGCGAGATGTCCCATTAGTACTGGTGATAAACAGAAGAAAAAAATAAATGAAGATGTGATAGAGTATTTGCTGATCATTGAGTACTTTATAGGCGATTGAAAGTGCGATGCAAAGAATTGATATGTAAAATCTGTTTGGTGACGAAGAATTTAAAGGAGTTAAGGGTGATGGTTTCTGTCCCTTTTTTTTTTATTAAGTGACTAATGCATAATATAATAGAACAAGGTTTTTTTTTTTGGTCCTCGCCTAGGTCACCTAATCTTTTGTTGTTTGGAGCCACAATCATCCAGCCATTCACCTTCAAATTTCTTTATCGTAAACCTCAGCAACGTGGATTCCGTGATACTCAGTTTCTGACAGTAATAGATTCCATGCGTGAACGTGAATGTTGTATATCTCCCTAGTATGAATCGCCCATAGGAAAAATAACCCTAGTGTTTTGTTGCTTGATGTAGATAGTTAGAAAGATAGTACGTGCACAAAGAGACTTTTTATGGGTGTTAATTAATTGTGTTGGTAAATTCACTTGCGTTGAAAACTAGAGATCTAAGGTTCAAAACCCACTTATGTGGATGGGAAAGAGTTGCTCTCGTTTTATATATAAATTTGGTTATATATATATATATTATATACTTACATGGTCAGGATACCAACTTTAATTATACCTCAAGATGATGATATTGATGAATCACTAATTGGTTGGTGCTATATAGAATTAACGTTCACAATGTTTAATGAGATATTGATGCATGATATTAGATAACATGCGACAAATGATCGATTAATTGGTGTTCATTAACAATATTCAAGTGTGGTGTTACTCTTATGAATTATAGCCTAGAGTTAATTATAGATCTTCCTTTGTGTACACTTGAAGAAGAAAAAATAATACTAAACTATTACATATTTTGATGCAACTGCAATTGTTTGTGTGCGCTTTGTTCTTGTTCATATATACACGATGCTTGTGGAGGAGTTGTCGAGTGTTGCAGTTCATCAAGATCAAACATTTGTCTTCTCTCTTGTTGTGCCTTTTTTTATATTTGTTTTGGGCGTTGTTTTCCATTTTGGTTATTTTTATGAATGAATTATTATCTAGTTAGCAGCCTAGTATGTCTGCGCAAACTTTGTTCTATCTCATTTAATTAATAAACAAAATCCTCATCCTCATGAAGTTTGCAAAATAAAAAAAAATAAAAACTCATACCTATATATTCCCTGTCTTATAATATTGTATTTTGTTGAGATTTTATAGAATTATTATTCAAGGGTTTAGCCGGCAAAGAGCTACCAAATCCTCTACTAATTTATCAAAATATTACTTTTTATGAAATGTGAAGTAAGTCTAACTTTTTTTTGAAATTTCTCAACCAACAAAAATGAAAAGAAGAATGATACACAAAGGGATGCTATTATTGTACGCAGTTGTTGAATTTGTGTTTTATGTATTCAATGGTTAAATAAATAATTGAGATAAAATGCCCCATATCAAAAGGACTTTTAAATAATCTTTTTCGAAGTCAAATCCTTTGTCGACCAAATCAACTTCCGAGCAAGAAAAGTATTTTGATATATTTTCAACTTTAATTAAATAACAACCTTCAGATCCCTTTTTTTTTTTTTTTACCTATACATATTCAATCTATTCCAAGATCGAATATATTATAATGGCCAATGCTCAATCTCACATGGGTACTTTAGTCATTTTAATAGAGGTTTGGAGCATGAGATTGAGAGCCAGCAGGCTTGCTGCCATTTACCTTTTATTAAATATATAAATTATAGAATAAGTCAAGAAGTAGTGTTTGCATCAGAAAATTTATAAGTTCGACAAATTACAGATAGAGATGTGCAAATAATCCAATTCGATTCAATCCAAGCTGAATTGATTCGAAAAAAATTAGATTTGAATCGGATTAGATAACATAACCTGCTAGTTTACCCAATCTGATCCAATCCGAAAGCACCGCAGTCGGTAGTATGCGACGTGCCGACACGATTTGTTGCTACTTGCTTCACCGGCCATCGCGACTGCTTCTGGCAAGTTGCTCCACCCGACCGACAGCCATCATTACCAAGTTCCTCTAACCCGAATTTTCCATGGTATATTACTATATTATATTAAATAATTATAAAGGGGTTTATTGTTAGATATATTGATGTGTCAAATCACGGTGCAATTGCAATCAATTAAAGTTTATGAAATTGAATGCAATTTCTAGATGAGAGAACAAGAAACAAAAGAAGAGTTGAGAGAGTCTGTAAGAAGAAGAAACAAAGTTTATTGATGTGTTATTCCTAACCTGATTGGATCTGAATTACATGTTTGGTTGAGTTGAATGACCTTTTTCCCAACTCCGATTAACCCAATATCCAACCCAATTGATTCAAAACTCAATCAAAACCTGGAATTTACCTACCCTTAGTTACAGGCTTAAACCAAACTAAAGATGATCTCATCTTAACTCAGGCATGGAGTAGGTGAGGCTTATTAAATCCTGAATACATATGTCCGCATTCAGTTCTGATTCTATGTTTCTTGCATGTACTGATGCTACATTCCAAAGATTTATTAGCCACGGGATAGGATCTGTATGGCCAAAATATCTTTAATTCTTCTTATTATTATCTTGAGAAAAAAAATTGAAAATAGTTCATTGACAAATTCAGATTTTATCAATTACAAGTGCACTTCTGTCAAAATTATAGGTGCACTTCTGTGACCAAGTCACCAACAGTTACCTCACTAGATATTGAAAAAAAATGCATAATCTCTCAACAATCATTGACTACTTAAGCATAAACCAGACCCAAAGTTACAATCAAGTGTAAAATTAAATTTCTTAACAAGGACAAAACAATAATCTTGATTCGAATGCATAAAACCTAAATGGAAAAGCAGTAACAACATGGAAGGGATGGATCCATTGCATAAATACAATCCTCAACTATAGCTCCAGTGCTCTAGTGGATCGCAGGGTTTAACTACAAATTTTAAGTTCGGTTCTACACTACCGTTCATGTCAATGCTATACAGTACAGCAACTAATATTACAATTGCAGTCTCTGTCAGACATCAGTGAGCTTAAATTGCCGTAATGTAATCCTTAGTTTTTCATCACAAGGGCATGAAATCATATGGTCATCAGGATGACTCTAAAGGAAGGCGAATACACTCTACCATCTACCTTGTCATGTCCAGGGTACGAAGAAAAGAGTCCAATATCTAGAGTTTAATCTCCATGCAAAAGGTCACTCACAATATGAAATTCATCCACGCTGCGCCAGGTAGCTACAAGAGATGCCATTTATGAGAATATTACCAATCTTGTAGCGCGCTCCTTCCTTCAAATGAAAGAAAAATGAAAATGTGCTAATACAAAACACCTGCCACTGCCTTTATTGATGGTTTTGCAGTCCCTAGTTCCACCAATAGCTATCAGAATGCAGAACAGAAACAAGAATGACAGGGGAATTGATTATACTACAAAAAGAACAATAAGCTGTCATAATTGGAAAGCTAGGCTTCATTAAGAAAAACCATCTAGTGATCAAACAAAAACCTCACCTCACTCCACCTAAGACATTAAAAACACTTATTTTGATTTTTATTTAACTTTTAAAATCTCAGCATCTGCTTCTGCCTCAATAGAAAGAAAATGCTTCATCTCCTGGGGCCGCTTATCCCGAACTAAATTAATGGTTCGAGACTAAAAGCTGAGATCTATGATAATGCCGTACTTTTGAAATTAATCAACGGTTGACATAAGGTCTATGATAAGAATGTTCAAATAGTAGTATTACAGAGTTCTGCCACATTATTTTCAGTTTAGCACAATAATCTGAAATTTGCTAAGCCTCAAATTAACATTCAAAGCCACCATTGCAGTAGCAAATAACATCAGCAGCAGCTTTCCGCAGATCACCACTCTGCCACCAGAACTTAAGCAAAACGAGAAAAATGTTTAAAGAAAAACCTGCAATGTCTTAAAAAACCACATTTGAGTACCTTGAACCATCACAAAGAAGCTTTGAAAGAGTCCACAAACCCACTACTGAGCAGCCTCTCCACATACTTGCCTAATATATCAACCTCCAGGTTCACTTTTTGCCCCACTTTCTTCAAAGGAATAACAACTTTCTGCTGCGTATACGCCACAAGCATGAAGTTAAAACACTCCTCCTCATCAAACACATCCACCACCGTTAAACTAGTACCATCGATGGCTATAAACCCTTTAGGACTATATACTTCAATAAACTTTTATCTGTTTTCACTTTAATCCACAAAGAATCCTCTTCAGGCTCCATTGACACAATCACCCCGTGCCATCCACATGCCCCTGCACAAAATGCCCGCCCATACGACTCGTCGGCTGTACTGCCCTCTCCAAATTCACCAGCGAACCCGGTTCCAATTCAATCAAAGAAGTCTTTCTCAAAGTCTCAGGCGATAATCCAACGGTAAAATCTTCCAATTGGGTACCAAACTCCGTAACAGTGAGACACGTTCCATTAACAGCAATGCTGTCGCCTAAGTGGACGCCTTCAAGAACAGTTTTCGCACGTATTTTCATGACGAATCCGCCGTCGTTGGAAGCACCCAGCTGCTCGATTTCCCCCATTTCTTCGACGATCCCGGTGAAAAGGCAGCGGATCATCCGTTTGTGAAACTGGGTTCCAGATTTGAATTTGGGTTTGGGTATGGTGTGGTGAGGTGAGAGAGAGCTGGGTTTGAAATAGGGGTTGAATTTGAGGTAAGATTTTGAAGGGATCGTTAGAAAATTGGATACTAGGTTTTGGGATAGGATTCTAGGATTTTGAAGGAGGGTGTGAGAGAGAATTTAGCTGAAGCAGCCATTTTTCGTTGTTTGATATTTCTTACAAAACCCCTAAACCGTAATTTTCTTTTCTTTTGCAGAGCAAGAGTACATAGCTTGTAAATGACGTGGTTCGTTCGAATAAATTTTTCAACTCCTTGGCACTTGCAGTTGGCACAGCCTTAGTAAACTGACTTCTTGTTTTTTTTTTTTTTTTTATTTACGAGATTATTGCTAAATTACAGATTCAAATTACAACTCATATTACATTGAGAAAGATAATTGATATGTACAATCATATATTTATACCGGTTCGCTGATATTAATGCCGATAATGACACCGTCCGGATTTTTAACCTCTCAAATATTCGAGTGATGTCAAACCCCATCAGGAGAAGAGAATGCTCTTCACTCGAGCTCAAATTTCCAAGGAATAATATTTAAAGTAAACTCTACAACGCGATCATGAGTGCCAACCCCCTTCCTCACATTTGTGAGGGAGGGGCTTCCTGGCTTTAAGATGCCTTAGTAAACCGACTTCTTGTTGAAATAGCTATATTGAATGCGTTAAGCCTCTTAATATTTATCATTCGTATACATTAAATTTACGTTTTATTAAAAATATTATAAAATTTTAAGAATAAAAATGTATCAATTATTTATTTTAAATTGACAAAAATTATCTACCCGACCACTAAAGTCATAATTGCCGTTTGAGCTTAACGAAACTATGTTTAATCGACAATTTTACCCTTAAAAATTATCACTTGTATACTTTTAAAATCTCTTATTATCACTTATATACCCTTAAATTATCACTTGTATTATATAAAAGATAATATTACCCTCCGACATTATCATATTTAAAATGAATCAACTGGTTTGGTGGATAAGATATATTTTATCAACTCTAGAATCATTGATCGATATACCCTAAAAGTGTTGTAGAAAATTTTGATAATAGAAACTAAACTAAGGATATATGATTGATAATTTTCCTAATATTTATAAGTACTAATTAGTCTAATTCGGCGACTGCATTGTTCATTCATTCATTAGTCATTGGAATTATTTCACTTATTGTGTGTGTGTATATATATATATATATATATATTGAAATGAAAGTAAACCTTTCATTGAGAAAACTCATTAAATAGGTACAAAAATTGTGTTAGGACATTGCCCATCCAGCAAATAGGTTCCACATTTTCAAGAGCTAACTTTGCTAAAGAATGAGCAAAACCATTACAATTTCTTACAACATGTCGGAACTTGATTATCTTCAAACGTTTTAGCTTGTCTTGAATTTTAGAGATTATCGAAAAAATTTCAGTTCTACTACCCTTCTCCACTTGCTCTGCAATTTCTATCCTCAATCTAGCAGCTTCAGCTTCGGCGTACATAACATCTCCGTAAAACTTGGATTGTTGCATAGTAGCGGCTACGAACTTTCCATATGAGTCTCTAATTACTAAACCCAAACCTGTAATATGATCTTCTAGTTTAGTTGTAGCATCCATGTTAACCTTTATCCCATTATATCTCAAGATGATGATATTCAATGAATCACTAATTAGTTGGTGCTATATAGAATTAACGTTCACAATGTTTAATGAGATATTGATGCATGATATTAGATAACATGCGACAATGATCGATTAATTGGTGTTCATTAACAATATTCAAGTGTGGTGTTACTCTTATGAATTATAGCCTAGAGTTAATTATAGATCTTCCTTTGTGTACAATTGAAGAAAAAAAAATAATACTAAACTATTACATATTTTGATGCAACTGCAATTGTTTGTGTGCGCTTTGTTCTTGTTCATATATACATGATGCTTGTGGAGGAGTTTTCGAGTGTTGCAGTTCATCAAGATCAAACATTTGTCTCTTCTCTTGTTGTGCCTTTTTTTATATTTGTTTTGGGCTTTGTTTTCAATTTTGGTTATTTTTATGAATTAATTATTATCTAGTTAGCAGCCTAATTATGTCTGCGCAAACTTTGTTCTATCTCATTTTAATTAATAAACAAAATCCTCATCCTCATGAAGTTTGCAAAATAAAAAAAAAAAAACTCAAACCTATATATTCCCTTTCTTATAATATTGTATTTTGTTGAGATTTTATAGAATTATTATTCAAGGGTTTAGCCGGCAAAGAGCTACCAAATCCTCTACTAATTTATCAAAATATTACTTTTATGAAATGTGAAGTAAGTCTAACTTTTTTTTTTGAAATTTTCTCAACCAACAAAAATGAAAAGAAGAATGATACATAAAGGATGCCATTATTGTACGCAGTTGTTGAATTTGTGTTTTATGTATTCAATGGTTTAATATGTAATTGAGATAAAATGCCCCATATCAAAAGGACTTTTTAAATAATCTTTTCGAAGTCAAATCCTTTGTCGACCAAATCAACTTCCCAACAATCAACTTTAGTCATTTCAATAGAGGTTTGGAGCATGAGATTGAGAGCCAGCAGGCTTCATAAGTAAAACTTCTTGATCCTACAAAGGTCACATAGCATAGGTGAAAGCCTGGGTAATTAATTATACAAAATTATGGATACGATCATATCAAAGTATCATTACTTAAAAATATTAATGGGAAAGTATCATTACTTAAAAATATTAAGAAAAAAAAGGGGGCGGATGCGTCTAAGTTTTACTCTTTACTAAAATCCAAATCCAATGAGACCGAAATTCACCGGCTGTGCACTTTATAGAAAAAAATTAGGACACTAAGACCAACCAACCGCGTTTCTTTATTTATTTTGCCTTTTACTCGTCCGAGCGAGCCTCCAACTCAGACTCTTTCTGTCTTTATTCTTTTTTTTTTTAATATCTTTACAGTTTCTAAACTTCTTTTCTTGAACTGGGGTCATTGAAAAGTTCAAGTTAATATAGCTTCTGGGTTGGCGCACAGAAGTTGACTGATCATATAATCAGTCTTGTGGGTTTTCTTTTTCTTTTTCGGCTGATAAGGTATGTAGTTCTTCGTATTGATTCATTTGATTTTTTTTTCTTGGGCTGTATTTTAGATGTGTTTGCGTCCTCAATTCTGTTCTTTTTAATGGGCGTGGCTACTATTGGAGCTTTTAATGAAAGTGTTTGATGTTAAAAGTTTGAAACTTGGCCTTTCTGCTATTTGAAAATCTGGATAATTTTTTTAAATGTGGATGTTCAATAATGCTTCAGCCTGAGATCATGTGATCTGTAAATGAATAATTTGGCATCTAAGAGTGTTTTAGTAGCATAAGAAGAATTAAGGCATTCTGAGCTGAGAAACATATTGGCAAGTGATTCAAAGAGGTTTATTTTCCCACTGAAGATCATGTTATATGTTCTCAGTGTTATTTATGCTTCATATTTTGACTTGCTGTGTTCTTTGATTCTTCCATGAAAAGGTGTTCCGACTTGTGTGAAATTCGGTTCCTTGTTGGGCAACGGGCTTGGCGTGCTGTTCTCCTGCAAGATGTTTTCATTGCCTGAATGTTATAAGAGACCAAAGAATGGTTCATAAAAGCGATTTAGTTATTATTAGCATCTGTGTTGGTTTGGCCCTTGGTATCTTGATAGCTACACTTGTATTTTTCGGCCTAAGGTACAAGAAGCATGATCATCTCCGGGCGGTGCTCTAATGAACGTAGTGTTGCTACGCATCCTATACGCATAAATGGTTTGGGTACAAGCATTGATTTTTAGTGCGCCTGTTGCAAAATTCTGTGGCTGTTAAGGCATCAGGGTTCCCTCAGAAAAAATCTCAGGTTTCTTGGTGGAGTAATCACAGTAAAGATCGGTTCACTTCTGCTCCTTCTGCTTCAGGCATACCTAGATATGCTTACAAGTGAGTAGATTCCTAAATTATAGACAAGCTTAATATTCTTTAATGGTATACCAAAGTTATGTCATGTTAGACAATTTCTTAGTCTGAAGGAGTAACTCAACCTATATAGAGTAGACCTAGAAATAAGCTGTAGTGCAGCTCCCCACTGATTTGTACAGGGCTGAATGGTTACTAGATATAGAACTTCTGAAGTTTTTGGTGTAACACAGAAAGTATTGAATTCAATATAATGCGGTATATCATCACTTTGCTTTTCAGGGATATTCAGAAAAAGCTACCCAAAACTTCACTAACATACTGGGACAAGGGGCTTTTGGTCCGGTATATAAAGCTACGATGCCTTCTGGAGGAGTAGTAGCATAAAAGGTGCTGGGCCTCTGATTCACATCAAGGAGAAAAGAGTTTCAAACAGAGGTAAGGGCTCATTAAGAACATATAATGGATCATGGCAGCCTCTTTATTTTGAACAGACATTTTGAGGGTTTAGCAACTGGCCTTATTGTGTTTGTATTTTCAAGAGTTATACAGTTCCTTTGATGAGAAATTTTTTTCAAATCTATGATTTTTCACCAGCCCATTGCCTGAGAGAACCATGCATCACAAATTATTGATTTGCAGATAGAATGTTTTATTCTTATGCCCCAAGAACAGTTGAATTTATTTAGTTGGCGAAGAATATTTTGAATTTATTCTGATCGAATTGTTTTAAGGATAATCCCTGTTAGTTTTCATTTAGGAGAAAATGGATAAAGCAACAAATCTCTAGACATTGCCTGACCAACAATTTTGTGTTCCTATTCTCTTACATTATTACATAGACTGTTCATTTTATTATGGAGAAGCTCCAATTGTCGCGAAGTTATATCCATTTTTCTTCAGGTTTCTAAATTAGTTTCAAGATTCTTCTGTATTTATGCTTGAACCACCCTGGTCTTCCATTATATTGCTTTTGGTGTTTTTGCAGGTAAGTCTGCTGGGACGATTGCATCATAGGAATCTTGTGAATTTGATAGGATATTGTGTAGATAAAGGAAAATACATGCTGATTTACGAGTTTATGAGTAATGGGAGCTTGTCAAACCTTATATACAGTAAGCTTAAAGGCCTACATTTTATGTTTTATGAGAATTTCTTTCCTTGTGATAACTGCATATTGAATACTTAATACGAAAAATATTCACACACAAAAGCCATTGAATGGCAGAATTATGTTGAATTGTAGCTTATCATTTGCTGAAACTTCTGTTGAAAACATCCTGCTGTTCATGCATTCAGGTGAAGAACGGGTTTTGAATTGGGAAGAAAGGCTTCAAATAGCTCTTGATATATCACATGGAATTGAGTATCTTCATGAAGGGGTATTTGTAATGATATAATGTCATGTTTTCTTGGCGAAATAAATGACTCATCTATTCTAAGCCCTTCATGTGATAATTGTCTGAACAGGCGGTGCCACCTGTTATTCATCGCGATTTAAAGTCTGCTAATATACTACTGGACCACTTCATGAGAGCTAAGGTGAGCTAGCACTCGAAAGCATGCATCTTCTTCCATTGTTAGACATTAATTGGAAATTATCAGAAGATCGGATTGAAAATGCAGATAACATAGTATTTTTAGTAATTTCCTTTCAGTTTAGCCAACACCTTGAAAGGAAGAAAGTGGGGTTTATGGTTGTTTCATGCATCAGTTATAGGCATCTAAATTCCCTTGGCTTATTGACCTTTACGATTGCTGTATAATAGGTTGCTGATTTCGGGCTGTCAAAAGAAGAGGTCTTTGATGGTCGGAACTCTGGCCTCAAAGGTACATATGGATACATAGACCCTGCATACATTTCAACAAACAAGTTCACAATGAAGAGTGATATCTTCAGTTTTGGCGTTATCATCTTTGAGCTCATAACAGCCATCCACCCACACCAAAACTTGATGGAATACGTGAATCTTGTAAGTCTTCTATTTTCTGTAATAGAATCTTTGTCCTATAGTACCTCTAAATTAATCATATCAACCTGAACCTATTATGATAGTCACATTTTGTCCTTTTTTTTTGAAGGCATCTATGAGTCAAGATGGAGTGGATGAAATACTTGATAAGCAACTAGTTGGAGCATGCGATATTCAAGAAGTAAGAGAGCTGGCTAGAATTGGTCACAAATGCTTGCACAAAAACACCAAGAAAGCGACCTTCAATAGGAGAAGTTACACAGGCCTTGCTGAAGATAAAACAGAGACACCTTGCTAAACAAGACACTATGTCTTTGCCGATGGAGAATTTTCACGAGCAGTAAGCCGGATAGAAGACCAACAGGTTGAGCTTAGTAAGTTGGCTGAAGTGAAAGAGAGGCACGAGGAGTGTTGAATCACCCCAATGGTTCTTTTCTCATAATCTCTGCTTCAAGGTTTCAAATCTAATTTGGTTTAGGAAGTAAGTTTCAACCATTTCTCTCTCCTCCAGGCCAATATGTCTGAAGAAAAGCAGAAACTGCAGAACATACGTACATACTTAATGGAGAAAATTTTATTCAAATCTATGTCAAATGATACAAAAAGAGCCTCAGGCATTTTTCAATCTCCTTCTGTCAATCCATTGTAGAAACAACTTAACAGAGTTGGTAGTAACGCAATAGGCCATTGCCAAGAACTTAATAACGATTAAAGAACATATGCAAATAGAAGCAAACATATACATAATTAAAAAGCCAATGAAACTTTTATTATGAAGACAACTAAAATCTTTTTGCAAAAGAAACTTATACAAGCCAGGACTGTTTGCATTTTGAAGCAGATAACATTATTGTACACATAGTTTATTTCCTCACTCTCATTTCTATTTAGTTAACACAACTGGACTAGGGTATCAGAGAAATCCAAGCCAAAGTTATTTAGAAAAACAGAAAATCACGAAATGGAAGAAAGCAACATAGGGAAATAAAACACGGTGCATCCATCAGCAGCCAACAAGTAGGAGCTATAATCATCCGAATGTAGCCATATATCCAAGTGCAACTCCAAATCACCAACTAAGCCGACTACATAGAATAGGGCCACCTACATTTCTGGGGCTTTCATGACCCTACATAAAATTTCAGTGTTCCGATTCCTATAACCTGTAATATTAACTCCTTAAAACTGGCATGAAGCTCCAAGCCTCTGTTTCTGCCTCTGACCTACACTCACTGATTTATGATTAGTAAAAGCTGGGTAGAGCAACTTCTGGAATTTCTCAAGGTATTGAGCCCACTCCTCTTCGTTCATATCAGCCAGCTTCACAAAACTAGTGCTTGCTGGTAGGTGCTCATGCACACTCATGTTTCCAGATGACGTACCAGCCAAATAGCTATTTTTCTGCATTGTTCCCTCATGTCGCCAACTCTTTTCACCGATAGTGATGTTTTTTAAAGACACGGACAGCTTTGAAAAAGATGGACCCATGTGCCACACAGGGGGAGCAGAATCCTCTAAACATAAAGGAGTCACATTCCCTTCATTCTCTCCCTCCTCCTCCACACTCTCCTCCAGCCTGTAAAGTGAATTCTGACCATTTACACCTTTTGACCCGGAAGATAAACATTTTGATGATAATTTCTCTTCCATATTCAAAGTCAAATCAAACTCCCGTTCCTCACAGTCAATCTCAAACTGAAATTCTTCATTATCTCCTGCTTTTCCATGATCAAAGAGCAGTTTACTCTTCCTAATAATCTCCTAGCCTCAATACTAAAATAAACTCAAGCTCACTTGGTTCTCCTGCATGGCCTCAAATTCCTGCTCATCATCTCACCTATATCTGCAAGGCATAAACCAAAAGCTGCTGCCTCCTTGAGGAAAATGGTGCAAATAACCAAAACCCTGAGGCATGCCTCTCGGATCATGGGCAGTTCCAATCTAAGCATTCCAGAATCCCCAAATGGGTCAAGCTGATTAATATATTCAAGCTCATCCTCTGAAAAAGGAATTGACGCCTGTGGCCAATGAATCCACTCAAAGTATGGGTCCTCCAAGTTTTCAGGAAGGCAAAGTCCATGATCGATGGGTACAAGCTCCACTTGACCAAAGCTCCCGGTTCCTTCAAACTTCTTGACCAAGAGATTTCCAGCATGTCTATCTGTATTCAAAATCCGAATATCTAGGATCGCAATCAGTGCACAGCAGCAACTGGAAAGCTTGAAGTCCCATGGTCACTTTGCAAAAAAATCATGAGGGATGAACTGCTGCAATGATGCAATCTTTGCTGACCTGCTTTCTTCTTGCGGATCTTATTTCCATTCACTCCATTATTGATGTTGAAGATCTCGTGTGTGACCTTCACAAGGGCAGTGCAGGGCACATTGGCAAAGTGATCATAGTCAAGCAGGTAAGCTGCTACTTCTCTGAATCCTGTCTCCCAACCCGAACTGAACGCTTGAGGCCTGGCTGCCCAAGAGCACTGCCAACAAAACCTTTGGATTGTTTGGGCGTAAGGCTCCTCATCTGTTGGCTTCACAATAGCAACATTTTCACCCGCACAATTTCTGAAATAGTATGCACCTCCAAGCCCACTATGGACAGGAATTGGATCAACTCCCCTTCTTCATTGCCTTAACAATTTCCTTGACCAGCTGTTTTGCTCTGGAAAAGTGATTTGAGTATCCCAATATCTCAATTGGACCACTGAGATCTCTTTCCTGAAGATCCTTTCCAGTGGGTGAGAGGCATGGGGTAGATGAACTTCTGTGCATACAGTTCGGGTAAGAAGAAGTGGAGAATCATGTCTAACATAACTGAGATCATTCCTTAGCACTGTATCCCCCATAAATCAGTGACCTCTCCTCAGTTGGCACATCAAGGGCAAGTTGTAATTTTCTTTTCACCGTGTGGGCATTGTCACTCCTATCTAACTCCATGCCCAAAACATAGCCCATCTCAGTTTGAACAAACACACGCCTCTTTCCAGAGTGTTGGCTTTCCATTCTCTTACTCCCACCATGCTCCCCATAATACCTCCTCTAAACGCTGCAACAGCCATCTGGGTATTTACAGGACAGTCCCAATTATGAGACATGAAAGGAAAAGGAGAAGCTGTAAAGTTCAAAGCCAGCAGCAGAGAAGGCGACAGCAGAGAGCTTTTCTCCCAAGCAGACGCCAAACTCAAATGCTGGCAATGATTGAGGGCAATGTTTGTGCTGTAAACAGTCATAATAGTAAATTTCAATCTGCTTCCATGATTGTCACATTGAAACAGATTTATCTTTGTGTAGAAACTAAGCGATTCAGCTACATCGAGGAGGAGCAACCTGAAAATGCCGGCTAATTGATGGGTAAAAGAATGCCAGACACCCAATTAAAAAGGAAGGGCAAAAAAATTTTTGTGCCCCATTAACCTGAAATGGGCGACAAGAAAGCTTCTGTTGATCAAACAACACTTACCCTCCAAAAATCTGCTGCTCTTTTGGTGAGAGAAAATGCAAGGATTGACATGGAAGGTTGGAAGTTAAATAAACAAATGGACAAACAAGTAAATAAATACTCATATCAGCAGCATATGGCAATCTTTATCTTGACAACTTGAAAGCTGTCTTTGTGAACGGCTAGATTCCTGTATTAGAGAACCAAGTTCTTTTTTTCTCCTAAATAAAACAACTTCCGTAATAAGCGACCTATTTTTACTAAAACAATTTATTAATTAATTGCAACTGACAGGCATTAAAAAGAATTATCCTGACTCTTAAAAATATTAAAAGATAATTACTAACCGATTATCCAGTTCAAACAATTAATCAAACAAAAAAAAAATAACAGTTTTTTTTATAAATATATCCATAGTACCATCAAAAATGCAGACCAAAACGGCATTCAACATGATTTTCAGCTTCAAATAAATCATGTTGTGTCAGCAAACACACCTAAAAAGTACGATTTTTACAAATTTACGCTCCAAATGATATTATCAGATAGGATCAAAACCGTTATAACGGTTTTTCAAATACTGAAACTATGAAATGCGATAAATGTTGCGAATTCCATCGGGAAACAAACGTAAAGTTAACAGGATCACTGAAAAGGCGCGAAATAAGAGAACTCACTGGAGAATAATGAGATCAGGAACCGGAAGGCGGGCCGAGCGAGTAAGCGCCGCTGATGAGATGTAGAGTCGAGATTCACTCTGACTAATTTGATCAACGGCTGTGATTCGATCTCATTTATTTTCCTTTCTTTTTCCCTCTCTCCCCCGCTTTTGGGAGATAATTCTAAACGCCCTTTTCAGTAGAAGCGGAGAAGGGCAAAAACGGATAATTTACAAATAAATGCTGGGTGGCAGTGACACCATCTGCATGAAGATTCAGCCACGTACTTGATGGCTCATCCTGTGGGGACACCCATTCACGTGGCGGGACTTGGTGCGGTGTCAGTTTGGGAAAGATTTATATGGGAAATTAATTACTTGATGAATTTGCAAATGGACTGTTGGGTGATCACGTAACTGATAGCCCAAAAGATGGAATTTGGACCGTTTAATCATGTGGGCTGTGGAGATTGAAGGTATGGATCCTGCTTTGGGTTATAAGGGTTTTTTGGGCTAGAAAGGGCTGTGTAGTGGCCCAAAATGTTTCTGTTAATGACTTTAATCAAATAAAAAAATCAATACATTTGTGAAACTTGTTATATTTTAATATTATATTACAAATCTCTTCATATTACCTAATTTAGTACGTAAATTTATTGAGACTCTCTGATGGCAAATAAAAATTATGTAAATTTACTTGAGATTTAATGTCTTTAACAGAAGCAAAAAAAAATTATGTAAATTTAACATAAGCTTTAGGTCAATTGAATATAATTTAGAAATGTGTAAAAATAAGAACGAATCCTACTTCCACTTATAATTATTAAAAAAATAAAATATTGAGTCCTGTATGAAAAAACCAACCACATTGCCCATTGGATTAGCAGACATTATGTTCCATATATGATAAAAATATAATATTAAAAGGATTTTTCTATTCAATTCAAATAAGCTTTAGAATCACTCTTCATGCTAATTAAACAAATAATAATAATAACCCACTGACTTATCGATCGAGTTAAATGATCATTATTAATTTGAAAGAATTTTTTTATTATAAAAAATAAAACTATTCATTAGACAGCCTCCATATATCCCAAGGTAACTTTCCGAATTTTTCAATAGAATTATGAGTAGGAAAGCTGAAAATTTTCAAACTTTTTTGAATTACTTGTAATTTAACTTATCATTTAATCATTAACTTCTGTTGTTTTCTTGTTGATCTTTTTATTTGCATGGAAGCAAGTAATCTCATGCAACGGCAGTGAAATTTCTTTGAACTGCTCCATACTATTTTAATTTTCAAATCAGGTAAATAAAATCTCATTAACAACAAGCAACCCAATCCAATTTAAAAAAAAAAAAAAAAAAAGGTACTTTCTGAATTCTGACACAGTGCCCATTTGCAACTGCTTCTCTCTTTCTCCTTCCAGATTTAATGCTACATTTAATTCCTTTTTATATATAAAAGCACTTTTTCTCCCACATTTAATTTCATATGTGGGTACAAAATAAGTCATTTTCTTGTCTACCCATATGACAATATTTCTTCTCGAATTAAAAAACGACAATAATTTTAGATGATAAAAGGGCCGATCATGTTGCACCTGTTGCTAGTCCTTTGTTTGATGGTTTTATGCGACAAATGACCTCCTTCACGTGATATATAGTGCTACGGTGACATTGATATATGACAAGAATGTAATATTATGATCTTCTTGAATTTGTCTTATGAAGGTTTTCTAAGATCATATAACACTTTCGTTAACGAAATTTTACTGTGACATTAATATTATTTATTTTAATGTTGAAATTTTAATTTCTTATTTACATTGATAAAATCTAAAATTGAGCATTGTATGTGGATTTTTTTAGGGCATTGTTATAAAGTTATAATTTGAATTATATAATTTAAGTTTTTATGAATTATTAAAAATAATTTTTTAAATTTGTGACTTTAAACGAGAAAACCCGTAAAAACCCACAGTAGATGAGTTTTTATTTTAAAAAAAAAATAAAAATTCATTGCGGGTGGGTTTAGTAATTTATATTTTTTGCGGTGCAGATTTAATAATGATAAACCCACAGCGGATGGTGCCCATTGTCATCCCTATTTTTAAGTGATTTGCCCAATTTTGATTTGTTTAACTTTCGTTCATATAGAATTTCGTAAATAAAAAATTGGGGGCCATTTTTGGGGTTGCACATTAGGACGATTGTTCAACATGAAGAACAATTAGATAATGGAACTAATACTTTTTTTGTTAATTAATAAATAAAATAGAGTGATAACATATACACTCTATTTTATTTTGTTAAATTATTACTGTTTGGCTAATAACTCATTTTGAGTGATAATATAAGTATTGTGGATGTAGGAGTTGAAGGATCAAGAAGCGTTGGTACTAGGAATGAAACTTTGAAATTTCTTTTGTAATGGGTAGTAAATTTGTACTATTGTTGCACCTCATGCTTACATATTCACGACGGCAATGAATAACACAATATAACAATGTTACAAATTAACATTTGAAATAGTTTCAATATGATATTATTTTGCATAAGAAATATCAGGTTGTAAACCTCTAATCGAGATTATGATTGGGGATAAGATAACATATATCCCCAGGAAAATAATAATGATAAGAAAAATCCTAAGCAATTTGCTGAGTGTTGTCAACTTTACCCAATCAAGAAGCCCTAACTTCATGATCAACTGAACAAAAGGAGTCATTATGTTTTTTTATTTTTATTTAAAAAAAAAAAAAAGACACACCACTTGAAGAATCCCAAATTTCTTCCATTTTATTGGTTCTTACAATCCACGCGCCATCTTAGTGAGTGAGAAATTTTAATTCATTCTGTTAAACTAGATATCAAAACAATAGCATGTCTGATCGCTACAACTCAACACCGTCTGGTCTAGCTTGCATTTTCAAGACGGGGGTAATAACATTTGGATTCATACTCTTTTACAATTCTTATGTAATTACATAATTTATACATTTTATATCATATAAGTCCTAAACTTTGTCCAAATAACATTTTATACAATATACATCCTCCCTATTTTGATGTTAGGTGAGAAAATCATTTTCTATTTTTTTAAGTAAATATCCCATTTGTGAAATATGTTTTTATAGTAAATTTTACTTATATTTGATCAAGATATCAGTTTGAGAGATTTTATTAGAAATAATAAAATTATTTCAATAGATAAGTCTTTTAAAGCCATATTATAAAATGAATGAAATAAAATTATCAAATAAATAAAAAATATTTTGGTAATTTAAAAAAAAATTCAACATTAACTCCTAAAAATCTAAAATTTAAAAATCTATTTGTAGATACAAAATAATTTTTACGCTCTTCAAAAAATTTTATAAAAAAATAAAAAATAAAAAATTTATGAAATTAAATAACTAATTATAATTATTGAATAAATTATACTAAACATATACATTTTTTTATAAACAACCTATTTAGTGCAAATAAAAATATTATGCTTGTCTTGGAAATGTTGAAGAAAATGAGGTAACTAGATGTTATTATCAAAAACAAGTTCAAACACGTGGCACATTTCATTGTCTCAAGCTCACTGACTTCCTTTGACTTTTCAAGTTCATTTTTCTCCTGCTTCAACTGAAGCTTTGTTTAATTTGGTCCTTGGAGAGATTTCATTGAGTGAAAAAGAGAAATGAAAGGAGAAGGGAAGATGATGTTTAAGTCTAAAATGAAATGGGTTGGCTTAATTGACTAATTCTATCAACTTTTTCTTTTAGTTCATATTTTTCTCGCAAGATTCACTGAAGATGGCGTTTCAGAGTACCAATCATCAGTCACAATCTTTTCTTGGCGACCCATTTTTGAAAAATGCTGAGTTCTCTAAAACTGTAAGCAATGTGTACCATTTTAGCTGCTTCTAAATCACAAAGATCTCAGTTTTATTCTTCTCTGTTTTTGCTTTGCTATGATTTTGTCTGTTTGGTTACATGGTGATTATATCATGTCAAGTTGAAATTTTTTACACTACCGGCGTTAAAGGTTTTATTTTCCTCTGATTTTTGGGTTATGTTAACTGAGTGCCAATTGCAGGCAGATTCTTTTGTTGCTACATGAATGGACATGTGTGTATTGTGTTGCTTGATTGTTGAATGTTTTGGGGCTTTATTTGGATCCAGTTCGGTTACTGAGAGGAAAAAAATCTGATTCTCCTTTTTGTTTTGGTTTGTAGTTATTTCGGATCCATTTTTGGTTTCATGTTTTTTTCTCCTTATTGTTTTTTCTATGTATCTATTGAGCAGAGTCCATTGTATATAAGATTATGGGGTCCAGTAAGGAGACTTGAATCTTTACATCCAGATGCGAGTCCCAGAGGATACTATGCTGGTTAGCTCTTTTTCGCATCGTGTTTATAGTTTTTATGCTGTTGAAAGACTTCTGCTCAAAGGTGGTTGATCTTATATATGCTTAGCGTGAAAATTATAGTTTTTAGTTTGTCAATAGCTTATTGTAAGATAAATTGTCCTGCAAATTACTTAAATGGTTTTAGATATTGTGCTTTTACTCAAGTTTATTACTGTATCCTCTATTAATATACTTCTATCTTCTCTAATTTGATGTTGATGGTTATAGTTTTCTATTTCTCTAATAATCTACTTGTAGTGAAAGATAGAAGAAAGGGAGTGTTATGAGAGGGGAAAATTTTCAGTTTCAGATGCATTTTCACTTCTCTATATTTTGTACTCATAGTTTAAGCATTAATGAGCACATAATGAAAGCATATCTCTAACAGATGCCAGTTATCGGGAAAATGGGTTTATCTTTGTGAGAATACAAGGCGGCTTCAGTGTGTGAGATCAGAACTCTGTAAGGATATTGTCCCAATTGCATATTTTCAGTTGCATCCATACATCTAATTTAATCAACGTAATAACTTTTTTCCTAAAATGTTTCAGATATCTGATGTTGTTGTGGTTGCTCGTCTTCTAAATGCCACTTTAGTCATTCCTGAGATCCAGTCAACCACAAGTAGTAAAGGAATCAGGTTGCATTTCTTTAATATGAGTGGTGCAATTTGAATTTTTTTGGTAATAGTTATATAACTGTTAGCCTTTTTTCTTTTCAATTAATTTAGCGCTTGTTTAATGCAGTTTCTCAGTTTAAGAGTTTTGCATATCTCTACAATGAGGAACAGTTCATGGCAGCGTTAGCAAAAGATATTAACATTGTAAAAACGCTCCAAAAAATCTTAAAGGGCAAGGAGAAAGAAGAAGATTCCATCGTTTAGAGTGTCATACTGCTTCACCGTATTTTTATTTGCATCATGTCCTTCCCGCTTTGATCAAGCATTCAGTTGTTGAACTAGTTGTTTCTGATGGTGGATGCTTGCAGGTAATGAAAGCAATTGTTTTTCTTTGAGCTAATGATTCAAGTTTGAACCTTTTCTACTATTCTGTGCCTAATTCATCTGCAAGGCTAACTGATATATTCTCTTTCTCGTAGATAACACCAAAGAAAATGAAAAGGAAAGTGTAGTTTATTGATTCTTGAGATTTTTGTGGATCAAAGATTACTTGATCCTACTTTACATGGTTAATTTAAAGATTTCTGTTTTTAGATAAAACACCAGTGGCATGACTTTCTTGTGCAGATCTTTTTCCCTAGTGTTTTCTTAGCTGTTCTATGCACGAATATTTGTATCTGTGTTGCATGCTGAAAATGATGGGGAATCTTTCTTCTCTCAATCTCTGGGACTTCAATATTCTTAGAATCTTAGTCACTTTCATTATTCTGTCAAATCATGGTTGAGTTTATGTATTAATGAGCTATTGTTTTCTGGGATCTGAGTCAGGCCAGTCTTCTCCACTGCATCTTGAAGAATACCAAAGGCTGAGATGCAGGGTTGCATTCCATGCCCTTCGGTTCCGACAAGAGGTCCAGGAGCTTGCAACTAGAATTTTGCGAGGTCAGTGTCTACCTCATTGCAACAACCACACAGAATTATTATTAGCTTTTCAGATGCGAGTGAGTGGTATTGATTTTAGGTTACTTAGCCCTGGAAGGCCATTTATAGCCTTTGATCCTGGGATGATTAGGAGATGCTTTAGCATATCATGGTTGTGCTGAGCTCTTCCAGGTACCTTTTCAAACCCTGAAGGCATGCTGATTATTTCAATTATATACGCCTTTGTGAGTGAAGCTTACCTGGCATTTGACATGTTATTCTATTTTGGAGCTCTTCCTAAGGATGTCCACACTGAACTCATTCAGCATAAACGATGTTTGGATGATAAAACGAGGATAGTCAGAGGGAAACTATCTGTAATTCAATGAACTACGCCTGAATGGTACATGTCCGTTAATGCCAGAAGAGGTGAGAAATTATTTGGGACAGTGGATTTGTTATGCTTCTGGGTTGGTACTTTATTGCACACAAAAAGAATGAATGCTTATGTTGTGCCCAAGTCGTCATTCATTTTGATGCTTTTTTCTTTCTCCAATCTGATTTACCCATTGAGAGATCTTACATAGAGATGTTTTAGGCTCTCCCCAAGAAATCTTTCTGTTTACCACTACATAAAAAAATGATTGGTTAAAATTTTCTTGATATCTACAGGTTGGTATTCTTCTTCGCATATGGATACTGGTGGGACACCATAATATATGTATCTGTGGAGAAGTTTTTGGTGGCCAGAGGACACTAATTCCCTCTTTCATGCAATGTTTGAAAATGTTGTTGATAGGACTTCCTCAGCACTGCTTGGGAGCTCACTTAGAATTTATGGCCGTGAGGCTAATCTTATAGATCCAAAAGACTCCACCATCCGTTGAGGAAGAAGAGAAGCATGAGTCATGGAAAATGTTGGTCCCCGACCTCGCCCACTTCCACCTCCGGCTCGGTCCCAAGTCATACAACATTGAAGGCTGGTGGGGCTGGGTGGCTGAGAGCGACAATGAGCCTGGAAAGTACAGTGATGGAGTTGAGAACAAATGCCCATAAATTACTAATGGGAAGCAATTATTATATGGTTTGTGTTGAAGCGGATGTTTTCATCCCTGGATTCGACCGAGATGGTAAGTGGACGCCCAAATTTGGCCAGTTTGGTGATGGGGCACCGGCTTTATCAGTCAGCTTCATCAAAAACACAGACTTGATGACAGGTAATAGTCTTTATTCAGAAGTGCATATACACATTTATAGTTTGATCATACAAGTGTATATTATTTTGAGAAAAGGGAACTGTAACCACCCTCCCCAACCATCACATGCAAATGTACAAAATGAGAAGGCTGCTAATCTGAAAACTCATTAATCCATTTATTGTCCTCCTGTGCTTCCCCTAAAATGCTGCTCTTTTTCTAATCTTGCACTCTTACACTGATTAAATAGTGTAACCAAGTTACCTCCACACACTGCAATTGAAGTTCTTTGATTTTTTGACTTAATTCTGGATCAGTAATGGATCTCCTCCTTGTATAAAACCTTCTAGGTATGCTTTCCTTATCCGCATACCTGTATACCCAGTAGAAATCTACAATGGTATTAGTATAAATCATCTCACATAGCTTGGATATATCTATGAGCATGTATTATAGCAAAACCAGAGGTTGTATTGGCTGAACTGTATTTATTAGTAGAGAGATTAACTAATCTAACCTTTCCTTCAACATCTTCAGAAGTCTTTCCATATTTTTGGACACATATATATTTATATTTCTTATCTTCTGCTTCTGTCAACACAGGAGAGAAGTTGTCAAGCTGTTAGAAGAGACTAGAGACCACTTGTATCAGGCAAACCATACCAGTAACATCTATACGCATAAGCATCTAAGAAGATCTTTGCTTGATGGACTGACAGAAGCATCCACAAAGTCAAAGTCATTGTCATTTCTATCACATCCAGTCCCTGAATGTTCATGCTTGAAATATGATCCTACAGAATCGTATGTTAATGCTTCAAGTCCTTTCTCACTCCCAACTTCAAGCTACACTTGGTGCTGTACACCATTGCCCTGCTTGATGGACAGTCAATAATCTCAAGGTCGAAAAGACAAGGAGAGTGAAGAGGACCTTGACGAAGATGATTCCTCATCGCCTGGATTATTTTTCAGGCACAATGGTTCAAATCATGAAAGTGGTGGTGGAGAAATAAACAAAGAAGAAGCTCAATTGGAGGACCAGGAAGAAGAGAGGGAGAAAATAGTGAGAGCCTATTTTAGATACGGTACTGGTCTCTTCAGTGGTACATTTTCAGCCTTGTATGCAGTTATGTAAAATTTTGCCAAGTTTAATTGGGCCAATATGAAGGAGCATTGAAGAGTCTCGGCTTCTGTTTTGGAAAAGAAGCAAGATTTCTGGTTGTAGTTCCAGAACTGCGTGACTCTGGTCCGTGACCTTAGCTTGTATCAGTTCACATCCATCAGCTCTGGTATGAAGCACTTATACTACTGCATTGGATTATGCAATTTAGGTCAAGCTTACCTTTTGTGAAAATTGAGTGTCTATTTAAACCTGCAACCAGTTTTGATGTAGTCTAGGTTGTAGCCTAGGACGTTTCAATAGAATACTAAGTTTGATTTGTCATTCTTTAGGAAGGTCCCTCTAATTTTCCAAGCTATTTTTATGCTGGAAACTAATGTAACATGGTCAAAGAGAAATAGACGTCGTGTTTAATCCTTTTTATTGAATACACAAAATCTTTTGTGTGTGGCTTAACCTTTGCTGCCAATGCATTCAATTAACTTTATGTATTTAAATTAATCTGGTTTCACTAAATCATGACAGTCGTATTAAGTTGAAAGCACAGTTCTGAGCCTTCGTCATCATCTTCTTTTTTGTTTCCAGTTGTGATGAGAAAACTTTGCTCTTCTAAGACTTTTGAGTGAATAACCACTCTTGTGAAGGCTGAAATAGTTCTTTTGTGCTTCACTTATTTTGCTATATGGTGGTTACACCCACCATCTCTGATTCATAATATATATGCATGAATATTTTCCCTTGGTTTAGTGGTGTTGATTGTCCTCTCTGTATAGCATATTCTGTGCATGAAAGTGGTTGAAAGCATCAGTTTGGCTTATATATTATTTTTTTAGTTTGTTGGAAACCCACTATGTTAATGGTCCGTCTCACGGACTCACATTCTCTCACTTATTATCTTGTCTGGAAGCCCATCTCCAGGTATGGTGGGTTACAACTATTCAGTTGTCCTAACGTGCAGTATGTACACCAGAAGCGCTTCTGTTACTATTCAGTGGGCCAAAGAACAGAAAGTACTTGGCAGATTCTAATCAACACAATTGACGTTCCATGCAACAGCAGCCTAGAAACTACTGAGAAAACTATGATTGAGAAGAAAAAGTGAGCAAAATCTTTCCAGTTTCAACGGTCAAACCCCACTTGATCCCCAAGAAACCTGTTCTATATAAATGGCTAATTGCACACCTTACTAAAATCGAACAAAGCCGAAGCGCGCACAATCCTCAGAAGTTTTAAAGTAGCCAATTATTTGCCTCACGCACGTTCTGATTCCTTCAATATTCATAAACTTTTTGTTTTAAATCCATTTCAAGATGAGCAAAGATATATGGTGCACATCTTTCTTAAAAAGTTGCTTTCTTCGCTCTTCCTTGCAACCGCCGATACCGAAACATCTAAAATTACAACGACTGTAACATCTTCCTCGCCAGAGGCAGCAATAGTAGCTGCAGCGCTAACCATTTCTCATCTGTTCATAAGTTACGTTTCTGCTGATGATGATAAAGGCACGTAACCAAGAACTATTGGTGTTGGGAATTGAGATGTGCACAAAAAAATACATTATGAGGGTGGCAAAAGATAGTACTGATCAAAACAAGGTGTTCATTATACTCATAGGGGTAACGTTGATGATATAAGATTTTGTAATACCAGAAGTAAAACTGACTCGTGACGGGTAAATATATTTGGAGTGTAAGAAGAACTTGTTATGATTCGTCGTACTGCAAACCAATGAAATAAAAAATATCTACTTTCAATTGAATATTGTCGTTTTTGCTTTTTCACCTTTTGCCATTTTGATTGGCAAATTAGAACTAGTAAATCGACATAAAACGCACTAACGCACGGACCTATTTAATGAAATAAACAAACCATGTTCTCGTTTTATAACAAAGTACAAGTACAAGGACTTGGATGATAATTATCTGAACAACAATTAAACGTCACTAACCACGCGCATGTTAACACCCAGAACAACCCATGTCAAACCGAAAAGCAAAAATAATTAATTAATGAACATAAATTAATCAATCAATCAATAAAATAATTAATTAATTCTATTTCCTTTTAAACAGTCCTGCCTAGGGCTTCAGCACTCATGTCCTGACTCCTGACTCCTGACTCCTGCGCTGACAAAAGAAAAGTAATAATAATAATAATAACAACAAAAGAAATTATATCTTTCTTTTTCTTTTCTTTTTTTCTTTTTTGGCCCTCGTGCCACCTGAGCTTCATTTCTGCCCACCGTCCGCGTTTCAATTGTCAGCGTTGTAGCGCAACGACGTCGTTTCGAGAATCGGTGTCTGCAGTTTCACGAAATGGTAAAGTCTTTCGAACAATCTCCTCGAAGAGGACGAAGAAACCGACTTGTACGACAAACATGTTAATAGAAACAACTCCTCTTCGTATAAAGGTATATACGAATACGAATACGTATACGTGCAAGTGTGTGTTCTATAAGAGTGAGTTACAGTGTTATTTATTTGTTTGTTTTTTTATTCGGTGCAGGGAGGGAAGAGTAGTGAGCAGAAGGCGAATACGCACTGGTCAAAGCATTCGGAGACGGAGCAGCGGGGAGGAGGAGCAAGATTAATGAGAGGTACAAGTTTTGATTTTTTTCCTTCCCCGTTTGTTGAGTGATTTGTTCTTAATTGTTTGTTCAGCGTCTGAGATAAAGTTAAAGGAATGTATTTGAAGTGTGAGTTATGGTGAGATTATGAGCGTGTTTAGTGTGTTTTGATTCATTATCAATGATTGAAGTGCTTTATGAAAGAGCACTTGACAGGTACTTCTGTTTTTCGGGAGCTTGACGCTACTTTCTCTGCAAATGGACTGAGTTTTCCAAATGGTTGAATTAAGCTTTGAAAATTTTATCTATTTTCGTATTCTAGAACGTAATTTTTCTCTCTTGTGTGTTTTGGTTAGACTTAACAAATGAATGTTTCAGAAGTCAAAAATGTATTTTCTAAATCATACCCTAATTTCTTTTAGTGCTGGTTGTCAATAATGACTGAGGTGGACGGCTATGGAAGAGAAGAAATTAGAGTGCTGATTGATTGCAAACCAATTTAAGATTTTGATGGCTGGAGCTGAGTTATTTTTTTGAATTTCAACATTTATTTTCAAGATTGACACTTTCTTTCCAGCCAAATTTACTCTTTACTACTTGGATATAAAGCATTGGGAGTTTAAAATGTTAGATAATTTTGCTGTCAGTTTATTACTGCTTTGCTTGCTTTGGTTTAATTTTAACGCTGTCATTATATTGTCGGGTTTTAGCACTGAGAGATCAGAAATATTGGTTTTGCAGTTATTACACACATATTTGCTCCTCTCAGATGCCACCCAGTCTTCATGAATGATTATGTTGACAGTGATTTGCTTCTACCTGAAGAAACAAGTATGTTTTGTATGACAGATTTCAAATGTTGAGAGATCTCATACCTCAAAATGATCAAAAAAAAGAGACAAGGCTCCGTTTCTTTTAGAGGTACACCGCACAGCCAAGTTTTGTCTATACAAAATATTTTGGGCGCAGTCTTTCTTTTGCCATTTTAGTTTTGTATTCTTGTGAATGAGTTGAAGAACAACTATATTTATGCAGGTGATCAGTACATTCAGTTTTTACGAAAAGTTGCAGATGTATGAGGGACCATATCAAGGGTGGGACTCAAGAGCCAACAAAGTTGACACCATGGGTAGAAATTTTCATGCTTAAAGAGTGTGTGTGCATGTGTGTGGTGGGCATATTATGATGCAAGAAATTTAAGCTTTTTCCTTATCCATGTCTAATTCTGTCTGCTCATGAGCTTGGTGTGTTTGATGCTGTGCTAACCTCTGTGTGTGCATTGTTTTTCATTGTCTTTCTTGATGTATCTTTATGCACTAATGTTATGAAACACATTAATTCATATATGTTTCCTTTCAAAGTGGAATTACTAATGGATTTCCATCTATTTGAACAGAGGAAACTTACAACGGCCTGCAGAAACTTATATGGATCAATCCCAAGTTATAAAGAATGGTTCTGGTCATGAGAATAACGTTATTAATCCTGGAATGCTCTCAAATCCACAGAATTCAATGGAATCTGGATTTTGGACACAACTGCAGCATATAAAGCTACTGATTTTTCCCTAGGTCTGCTTAATACAATGGTTCCCCAAAATATGCATGCACAGCAGAATATGTTTGTTCCTGTTGGGAGGTGGCATGCCTACCCAACCTTTGCAGGAATCTGTTTCTTGATGTTGAGAATATGGTCTACCAACCCAAACGTGACTTCAGGGCAGGAAGATCATGTGCAACAGAGTGTGCTGTTCCAAACGGTGCACTCAATGATCAGGGACTTGATGATTGAAAGTGATCCTCTACAGCATGTCAAATGCCTATTCTCAGGGGTGAGCCACAATTTTTTTTTTTTTTTGGCATTAATGGTCAAATCTGGCTTATTTTTACATATTTGTCCTTCTAGAATTTCAGGTATCTGGCCCATGTTTATTTCGAGATTTTTTGTTTGTATATCTCTGCACTGCTGAGTGTTCTTTACCTGGAGACTTCTTCTACAATCATTCCTTCTAATTGCTTTTATACATGTTGTGTCTTTCCGTGACGAAGTTTCACGTATAATGCTTTTAATATTTGGATGCTCTTCTGCGACCTTTATTTATCAGAAGTTTGCATTGTGTTCAGTAATCAGTTTAATCCCTTTTTTGCTCAGTTGATGGTCTTCTTTCTGTTTTCAACCAATTAAAGATTTAAGTTTCATGGAATTTGACGTGATTTGCAATCCCCCCAATTGGTGTTTTGGACTATCAATTAATTTCACCAGTTCTTGATTCTGCATTCCCAAGTCTCATCCAAGAAAAGAAATTGTTCAGCTAGTTTTGTATATTACATATTACCCTTGATGTTTTTTCATATTTTGACAGGGGATATTGAATGCTCTGACCCAAGCCTTGAGAGATCAGGTGTGGATCTTCGTCATGACCCCAGCGTCTCGGTGCAAATTGATATTGGCAAAGGGCTACCGATGGGTCAACTGCCATGGCATCGCTCAAAGGTCATTTACATAATCTGCGACTCCAGCTTTTAAGACCTACTTTCTACTATCAGTACATCAGAGTCAATATCACTGAGATTCTGTATTATTTCCAAGATCCAAAACTCAACTCCTGTGGCACAGTTCTGGGTTACATTTGTCCATCTGTGAAACCTTAATTCCTTTTTTTTTTTCTCCCTTTTTTATTTTTCTCCTTGATAGTTTATTTGTCTTTCATCCAGGATAATGACTCCCGCACTATCAGAACAACCAAGTAATGGCACAAACTGAGTTAGGAGCTAATGAGGACTCTGATCGCACTCATAAGAGGCTCAGAACAGAACTAAGCTAGTTTGTTGTCCTGGATGCAGCACTTTCATCGTCTTTTGTTAGGATTTTGGTTCATCCCAAGTTCGAAGGTGACCATGTCCAGACAGAATTGTACATGCTACTCTTTAGCTTGCTGGATTGCTTGGGATTCTCCTGGGAAAAAAATATGCTATATATACTTTTATTATACGAAATTCAGATAGAGGGGCTTCCATGTGTACAATGAGAAGCTAATTCGATCATTAGTTATCCGCTTTAATACGAAACTCCTTGCTACCGTTACTGTTTTATTGGGCATTTTGTGTGATGGCTTTATCTCCATTGTTGCCAGTTTGTTTCAGATTCTTAAGAGTAATTGTCGGAAGAAGACAGCTACTAATAACTATTTGATTTGGATTTTAAACAAAGGTAAAATCCTCAAAACTCTCTTATGTAATTTATTGTTCATCAAAGTGTACAGTACAAAAATTCATCAAATTGATGTAAATAATCATCTAAATGTTTATATGAAGAGTGGAGTTATTTGAACCCATAAAAGAAAATACCCTCTGCACTCCATTTATTTATAATAGTTTTATTACTAAAATAACCTATAACAAAAATTACCTTTAAAGGGACTTTTTCTTTAAAATTGAATAAAAATTTTAATAAGTATAGCTTTTAAACCTTCCTGAAAAATTAAAACAATCAAAGATTAAATCAATTCAGATAAAAAGAACTTCATTCTATCATTTTAGAACTTTTAGTGAGTGACCTTATAGTTGTTCTTTTACTAGTTGTGGTGTGTAATTTTTTTTTATTTTTCCAAATTGATTTTACTTTGAATTGCATTTTCTAAGAAATTAATCTCTAAATACTTGCTCTAATTGGTCAAACTCCATTTCAAAATCTCTAATCTAAACTGCATTGTATAAGAAGGAGAAAGGAAAAAAGTAGAGAAATCAAAGGAAGAGAAGACTGGTAGGCGATTTGCTGGTAGTTGTAAATAATGTAGGGTTATTTTTGGATTTTAAGATGGTATCAGTATAAAAAACATTATTTTAATTTCATGTTATGTGTTTATTGAGAGCTGTGTAAAAAATTATGGGTTCAATAACCTCACCTTTATATTAAATTTTGCCACGTGCACTTTGTCAGACCCATGATCGCTAAAGCTTGTATAATTTGTGAATAATTTTGGGATTTGAGATAAAACTGCCCAGATTATAGTCACTAAGAGGCATTCTTTTAACAAGACAAAAACTCTGGCAGGCATTGTTATTTTATTTGATGGATATTCATAAAGCTTCTTTGAAAAAATTGGCACCCACTTTTGAAAGTGGTAGTGTGGTGCAGCAATGTTTGGGTGCCTGACTTGCATGCATAGCCGTTCATCAACCATTAATTTAGCTGGACCTAAAGCCATGTTGTTAATGGGTGATTATGAGTCCTTGGATCACACCCACAAACATAATTTTCTTGGATCAATAACTGTGGTTCTTTGGATCGCTCACCAATACCATCTCCATCAAAACCCAATTTCAAGTTTATGTGAGGATATGCTTCAAGACACTTTCTTGGGATTTTGAATCGTGGATAGAATAAATGCTCTTCTTGCCATCGAGTAATGGGCAATCATTTTAGAGATCATGTCATCCTTCCTATGGTTATTTTTGAAAAAGAAAACAATTGTGAGAGAATGGAGCAAGCTCATTTAACCAATTAAATAATGTGACATGGTTCAGACTTCTAACTATGTGGGATTTGCCAGAACAAACCAGCTGGCTCAAGAAGAACATTAGTCCATGACAAAGCAAAAAGATCTCTGATTTCTTATTTTTGTCTATGTTAGCACATGTAATGCTACTATTAAGGTCTCTTCTGGCATAAAAATTTAGTGACTGAAGGTTGCCGAAATATCACTTTTCTTTCTTTACGATCACATGCCACAAATAGTTTATCATTTCTCAGATTTAAATCGAGGAGAAAATGCAGAGAAAATTTGTTGAACGTTCATTATTTCTGGTATACATTTTGATGCTTTTACAACAATCTAGTTTTGATCTGTCATTTACCCGCCTCAGATTCTATATATGGACTTGATTGTTCAAGATGTAAAGATTACTATTTTTTTCCTGCAACACTTGTCAAGAATGTTCAGGATAAGGCCTAAAGCTCTCATAAACCAATTTTCAAGAACTGAAGTAGGCCACTTTCTTTGATAAATACACACAGGTACACGTATAAATGGGGTTAATCATCTGATTGGCATGACGAAAATCATGTGTTCCTCAATGGTTCATCTAACTGTTGCAAGCATTCACGCAGTTGGCATAGAAATAATCTTCTTCTTTCGGTTTTATCAGGTATCACAACTCGTGCTTTCGGGTTCCATCAAATCAACATGAACTTCCTTCACAGTAGAAGAGAACTCATCCCAGCTCATCGATCCATTATTGTATTGATCTATTAGATCAACCAGTAGCCTTCTGTTCAACAAAAAATGTTTTCTTGAAGCCTAAGAATCTGAAAATTTTTACAAAACAGAACACAAGAAAAATCAAGACTTGATTAATTGATGTTCCAATAATTGTACTAACACAACACAACGCAAAGCATAATAATTTTTATTTTACCTTCTATGGCCTTCAACAACTTTAGCCATGTTACCATCATATGTAGGAATGAATATATCACTTTCCAAGGGATACAGGTAATCTAGCGCTGCCATTTTGAGAAGAATGGTTTTGGAAAACTTCAAATCTGATTTTAGCAAAGTCTCTTTTTTCTCACCTGTTGCATAAGACCATGTGAAAGTTTAATCATGGGATGTACGCTAAAGTAAATATGAAAGTTATTTTGCATTCTTTTGACTCACCAAATTTGGAAAAGCCTCTGCAAAGCTGCCATTCTTCTTTGGCCACCATAGATTTTCTCCGGCAGCTAGTAAACTTGAGTGTGTGATCAATGCCCAATGCAGTTAAAAACTAAGAGCAGTTTCCTCAGGTGTCAAAGGGCACAATCCTTCTTTTCTTTTTTCATGTCCGAGTTTATAACCTTTCCTTCCCCACCATGGATACGCATATCTTAACAACATGTTAATGCGACAGTCAACAGACGCTTGATAAACATAAAGAGAGAAAATAAATCATGATCAAAATGGTTACTTACATTTGGGTTAATTCTTTACCTCTTCAATGTTACAGCCATGAGTGCAGCCAGAAAAAGCCAGCATGTCCATTTCATACCTGAGATGAAGAACTTGAAAGGGCCTTTTTCCCTCAAACATCTTCACAACCCTTCTGCCTAATTCTTCAATCTGGAGAAGTAAATTTTAATGCCTTGAAATTTACCTGGCAACGCAAACTTCTGAATCTCAAGGGGCAGTCCGTTATTAGCAAGCCTAGCATCAGTTTTGTTTAAATGTACAACTTTGTCTTTTTGCAGCAGGGGGTATCTGTCAGCAGAATCAAAATATTTCAACAAGTTGAGTTGCATCAGCAAACAAATAAGTCCATCTTTATGACAAGACCAGCGGAACTGACCTGATTATGGTAATAAGAAATATCTGACCAACTGATGGGTGGTAATGAATATAACATTCCCAATTCAACTCTTGTTTTAAGCCTTGGTGGCAATTCTTTCAATATTCGAACCTCGTCTCTCAATAGACGCAATGAAATGATCAACATCAAATATGTTTGAACTCACTGTTCATATATAGAGAATCAATCAGAAAATTAAGGGCTGTTTTTGAATTGGAATTGAGAGTAGTTAACAAAATAAAATTACTCAAAACTTAATATACCTTGGATCATTCCAGAATGAAGTTTTATCCAGCTCCGGCACAATAAGAGTTACATTCAAGTATCTAGCACATGACCATGTCACATATCTGGCAAAAATAAAAGTTCAGAAAGCAATTAAACAAATGGACACGGTATTAGTTGCAGTGTTATCAGATTATCAAAAAAAGCTAGAAATCAAACTCACAGCAGCCTCATTTGATTGAGTCCTCCATTACAAGAAACCATCAAATAACCGTTATTTTTATAGACTCCCCTGTAGAACAAAACGAACGTTCCCGGAATTAGAAAATACAAATTATGACGGAAAATTAATTTTTCCAGGAAAAGAACAGAAAGAAGCAAAATATTGAACTTACTCTTCGGTGGAAGAACAATTTTATCAGGAAGAGGAGAAAATTGAGCAGCCAAAGACAAATCAGAATTATGACTAAACAAGAAGGCCAGCTCTCAACAATCTTGGCCCCCACATCTCGCCTAATGCCATCAACTGAACAAACACAAGTCCATAGCAAAATACTTGTGATTGCCCTAATCATCCATAGCTTAACCTGAGACTGCAGCCATCGAGACATCTCACACGCCATTGCTGATGAATTCCTTCCAATTCAGCTTCATCAGCTT
>JAUJEM010000229.1:0-132830 GCA_030448935.1 Citrus cavaleriei
AACTTGGCCAGCCCACCCCCAAGGCTATAGCCCACCCGTTTTTGGGCATTTTGCGGCGGACGAACTTGGGGACGGGACCTTCGGGCGCTTATTTTTGGGCGCGGCTGTGCCATTGGCCTATTTTGGCACACGGAGGCCCCTCGGGGTCTGGACCTTGGGCGCTTACCCCCAAGGCTATAGCCCACCCGTCTTATTTTCGTTTTTGGGCATTTTTTGCGGCGGACCGAACTTGGGGACGGGACCTTCGGGCGCTTATTTTTGGGCGCGGCTGTGCCCGTGGCCTATTTTGGCAGCCACGGAGGCCCTCGCAAAGTCTGGCCCCATTCGAGTCCGGCGGACGAACAGCCAGCCCCACCCCAAGGCTATAGCCCACCCGTTTTTGGGCATTTTGCGGCGGACGAACTTGGGACGGGACCTTCGGGCGCTTATTTTTGGGCGCGGCTGTGCCGTGGCCTATTTTGGCACACGGAGGCCCTCGCAAAGTCTGGCCCCATTCCGAGTCCGGCGGACGAACCCAGCCAGCCCCCCCCCAAGGCTATAGCCACCCGTTTTTAGGCATTTTGCGGCGGACGAACTTGGGGCCGGGACCTTGGGCGCTTATTTTTGGGCGCGGCTGTGCCCGCGGCCTATTTTTGGCACCGGAGGCCCCTCGCAAAGTCTGGCCCCATTCCGAGTCCGGCGGACGAACTTGGCCAGCCAGCCCCCCCAAGGCTATAGCCCACCCGTTTTTGGGCATTTTGCGGCGGACGAACTTGGGGACGGGACCTTGGGCGCTTATTTTTGGGCGCGGCTGTGCCCGGCGGCCTATTTTGGCACCACGGAGGCCCTCGCAAAGTCTGGCCCCATTCCGAGTCCGCGGCGGACGAACTTGGCCAGCCCCACCCCCAAGGCTATAGCCCCCACCGTTTTTGGGCATTTTGCGGCGGACGAACTTGGGACGGGACCTTCGGGCGCTTATTTTTGGGCGCGGCTGTGCCCCTGGCCTATTTTGGCACACGGAGGCCCCTCGCAAAGTCTGGCCCCATTCCGAGTCCGGCGGACGAACAGCCAGCCCCACCCCCAAGGCTATAGCCCACCGTTTTTGGGCATTTTGCGGCGGACTTGGGAACTTGGGGGACGGGACCTTCGGGCGCTTATTTTTGGGCGCGGCTGTGCCCATGGCCTGGAGGCCCCGCAAAGTCTGGCCCCATTCCGAGTCGGCGGACCAGACAGCCAGCCCCACCCCAAGGCTATAGCCCACCCGTTTTTGGGCATTTTGCGGCGGACGAACAGGGGGCGGGACCTTCGGGCGCTTATTTTTAGGCGCGGCTGTGCCCGCGGCCTATTAGCCCACGGAGGCCCCTCGCAAAGTCTGGTCCCATTCCGAGTCCCGCGGACGAACTTGGCCAGCGCCACCCCCAAGGCTATAGCCCACCCGTTTTTTGGGCATTTTTGCGGCGGGCGAACTTGGGGACGGGACCTTCGGGCGCTTAGTTTTGGGCGCGGCTGTGCCCGTGGCCTATTTTTAGCACACGGAGGCCCCTCGCAAAGTCTGACCCCATTCCGAGTCCGGCGGACGAACTTGGCCAGCCCCACCCCCAAGGCTATAGCCCACCCATTTTTTGGGCATTTTTGCGGCGGGCAATCACGGGGACGGGACCTTCGGGCTGTTATTTTTGGGCGCGGCTGTGTCCGAAGCCTTATTTTGGCACACGGAGGCCCCTCGCAAAGTCTGGCCCCATTCCGAGTCCGGCGGACGAACTTGGCCAGCCCCACACCCAAGGCTATAGCCCGCCCCTGTTTTGGGGCGTTTTGCGGGGGACGAACTGGGGGACGGGACCTTCGGGCGCTTATTTTTGGCGCGGCTGTGCCCGTTGCCTAATTTTGGCACACGGAGGCCCCTCGCAAAGTCTGGCCCCATTCCGAGTCCGGCGGACGAACTTGGCCAGCCCCACCCCCAAGGCTATAGCCCACCCCTTTTTTGGGCTTTTTTGCGGCGGACGAACTTGGGGACGGGAGCTTCGGGCGCTTATTTTTGGGCGCGGCTGTGCCCACAGCCTATGTTTGGCACACGGAGGCCCCTCGCAAAGTTTGGCCCAATTCCGAGTCCGGCGCGGACGAACTTGGCCAGCCCCACCCCCAAGGCTATATAGCCCACCCGTTTTTTGGGCATTTGTGCGGCGGACGAACTTGGGGACGGGACCTTCGGGCACTTATTTTTTGGCGCGACTGTGCCCGCGGCCTATGCCCCCACAGCACACGGGCCCTCTCGCAAAGTCTGGCCCCATTCCGAGTCCGGCGGACGAACTTGGCCAGCCCCACCCCCAAGGCTATAGCCCACCCGTTTTTTGGGCATTTGTGCGGCGGACGAACTTGGGGACGGGACCTTCGGGCGCTTATTTTTGGGCGCGGCTGTGCCCGCGGCCTATTTTCGGCACACGGAGGCCCCTCGCAAAGTCTGGCCCCATTCCGAGTCCGGCGGACGAACTTGGCCAGCCCCACCCCCAAGGCTATAGCCCACCCGTTTTTGGGCATTTTTGCGGCGGACGAACTTGGGGGCCGGGACCTTCGGGCGCTTATTTTTGGGCGCGGCTGTGCCGCGGCCTATTTTGGCACACGGAGGCCCCTCGCAAAGTCTGGCCCCATTCCGAGTCCGGCGGACGAACTTGGCCAGCCCCCCCCCAAGGCTATAGCCCACCCGTTTTTGGGCATTTTGCGGCGGACGAACTTGGGGACCGGGACCTTGGGCGCTTATTTTTAGGCGCGGCTGTGCCCGCGGCCTATTTTTGGCACACGGAGGCCCCTGCAGTCTGGCCCCATTCCGAGTCCGGCGGACGAACTTGGCCAGCCCCCCCCCAAGGCTATAGCCCACCCGTTTTTGGGCATTTTGCGGCGGACGAACTTGGGGACGCGACCTTCGTGCGCTTATTTTTGGGCGCGGCTGTGCCCGCGGCCTGGCCCCCAGCACCTGCAGGAGGCCCCTCGCAAAGTCTGGCCCCATTCCGAGTCCGGCGGTCAGCCAGCCCCACCCCCAAGGCTATAGCCCCCACCGTTTTTGGGCATTTTGCGGACGAACTTGGGGCGGGACCCGGGCGCTTATTTTTTGGGCGCGGCTGTGCCCGCGGCCTATTAGCACCCCGAGGCCCCTCGCAAAGTCTGGCCCCATTCCGAGTCCGGCGGACGAACTTGGCCAGCCCCACCCCCAAGGCTATAGCCCACCCGTTCTTTGGGCATTTTTGCGGCGGACGAACTTGGGGACGGGACCTTCGGGGGCTTATTTTTGGGCGCGGCTGTGCCCGAGGCCTATTTTTGGCACACGGAGGCCCCTCGCAAATACTGGCCCCATACCGAGGCCGGCGGACGAACTTGGCCAGCCCCACCCCCAAGGCTATAGCCCACCCGTTCTTTGGGCATTTTTGCGGCGGACGAACTTGGGGACGGGACCTTCGGGCGCTTATTTTTGGGCGCGGCTGTGCCCGTGGCCTATTTTGGCACACGGAGGCCCCTCGAAAAGTCTGGCCCCATTCCGAGTCCGGCGGACGAACTTGGCCAGCCCCACCCCCAAAGCTATAGCCCACCCGTTTCTTGGGCATTTTTGCGGCGGACGAACTTGGGGACGGGACCTTCGGGTGCTTATTTTTGGGCGTGGCTGTGCCCGCAGCCTATTTTTGGCACACGGAAGCCCCTCGCAAATTCTGGCCCCATTCCGAGTCCGGCGGACGAACTTGGCCAGCCCCACCCCCAAGGCTATAGCCCACCCGTTCTTTGGGCATTTTTGCGGCGGACGAACTTGGGGACGGGACCTTCGGGCGCTTATTTTTGGGCGCGGCTGTGCCCGTGGCCTATTTTGGCACACGGAGGCCCCTCGAAAAGTCTGGCCCCATTCCGAGTCCGGCGGACGAACTTGGCCAGCCCCACCCCCAAAGCTATAGCCCACCCGTTTCTTGGGCATTTTTGCGGCGGACGAACTTGGGGACGGGACCTTCGGGCGCTTATTTTTGGGCGCGGCGGTGCCCACGGCCTATTTTGGCAGCACGGAGGCCCCTCGCAAAGTCTGGCCCCATTCCGAGTCCCGGCGGACGAACAGCCAGCCCCACCCCCCAGGCTAGACCCCACCCCCATTTTCGGCATTTGTGCGGCGGACGACCATGGGGACGGGACCTTCGGGCGCTTATGTTTGGGCGCGGCTGTGCCCGTAACCTATTTTTGGCACACGGAGGCCCCTCGCAAAGTCTGGACCCATTCCGAGTCCGGCGGACGAACTTGGCCAGCCCCACCCCCAAGGCTATAGCCCACCCGGTTTTTGGGCATTTTTGCGGCGGACAAAATTGGGGACGGGACCTTCGGGCCCCTATTTTTGGGCGCGGCTGTGCCCGCGGCCTATTTTTGGCACACGGAGGCCCCTCGCAAAGTCTGGCCCCATTCCGAGTCCGGCGGACGAACCTTGCCAGCTTCACCCCCAAGGCTATAGCCCACCCGTTTCGTGAGCATTTTTGCGGCGGACGAACTTGGGGACGGGACCTTCGGGCACTTATTTTTGGGCGCGGCTGTGCCCGCGGCCTATTTTTGGCACACGGAGGCCCCTCGCAAAGTCTGGCCCCATTCCGAGTCCGGCGGACGAAGTCGGCCAGCCCCACCCCCCAGGATATAGCCCCCCCGTATTTTTGGCTTTACCGCGGCGGACGAACTTGGGGACGGGACCTTCGGGCGCTTATTTTGGGCGCGGCTGTGCCGTGGGCCTATTTTGGCACACGGAGGCCCCCGCAAAGTCTGGCCCCATTCCGAGTCCAGGCGGACGAAGCCAGCCAGCCCCACCCCCAAGGCTATAGCCCACCCGTTTTTGGGCATTTTGCGGCGGACGAACTTGGGGCCGGGACCTTGGGCGCTTATTTTTGGGCGCGGCTGTGCCCGCTGGCCTATTTTTGGCACACGGAGCCCCTCGCAAAGTCTGGCCCCATTCCGAGTCCGGCGGACGAACAGCCAGCCCCACCCCCAAGGCTATAGCCCACCCGTTTTTGGGCATTTTGCGGCGGACGAACTTGGGGCGGGACCTTCGGGCGCTTATTTTTGGCGCGGCTGTGCCCCTGCCTGGCCCACAGCACACGGAGGCCCCTCGCAAAGTCTGGCCCCATTCCGAGTCCGGCGGACGAACTTGGCCAGCCCCCACCCCCAAGGCTATAGCCCACCTGTTTTTGGGCATTTTGCGGCGGACGAACTTGGGGGGCGGGACCTTTGGGCGCTTATTTTTGGCGCGGCTGTGCCCCGGCCCTTTTTGGCACGGAGGCCCCCCGCAAAGTCTGGCCCCATTCCGAGTCCGGCGGACGAAGCAGCCAGCCCCACCCCCAAGGCTATAGCCCACCCGTTTTTGGGCATTTTGCGGCGGACGAACTTGGGGGGGGACCTTGGGCGCTTATTTTTGGGCGCGGCTGTGCCGCGTGGCCTATTTTTGGCAGCACGGAGGCCCCTCAAAGTCTCTGCCCATTCCGAGTCCAGGCGGACGAACTTGGCCAGCCCCACCCCCAAGGCTATAGCCCACCCGTTTTTGGGCATTTTTTGCCCGGGCTATTTACCACACGGAGGGGACCTTCGGGCGGGCAGCCAGCCCCACCCCTTATAGCCCACCCGTTTTTGGGCGTTGCGGCTTATTTTTTCGGCGGGCTTATTTTTGGGCGCGGCTGTGCCTGCGGCCTGGCCTACAGGCCACGGAGGCCCCTCGCCAAAGTCTGGCCCCATCCGAGTCCGGCGGACGAACAGGCCAGCCCCACCCCAAGGCTATAGCCCACCCGTTTTTGGGCATTTTGCGGCGGACGAACTTGGGGGCGGGACCTTCGGGCGCTTATTTTGGGCGGCGGCTGTGCCCGCGGCCTGGCCCAGCACACGGAGGCCCCTCGCAAAGTCTGGCCCCATTCCGAGTCCGGCGGACGAACTTGGCCAGCCCCCCCCCAAGGCTATAGCCCACCCGTTTTTGGGCATTTTGCGGCGGACGAACTTGGGGACGGGACCTTCGGGGCGCTTATTTTGGGCGCGGCTGTGCCCGTGGCCTATTTTTCAGCACCACGGAGGCCCCTCGCAAAGTCTGGCCCCATTCCGAGTCCGGCGGACGGAGCAGCCAGCCCCACCCCCAAGGCTATAGCCCACCCGTTTTTGGGCATTTTGCGGCGGACGAACTTGGGGACGGGACCTTCGGGCGCTTATTTTTGGCTGCGGCTGTGCCCGCGGCCTATTTTTTGGCACGGAGGCCCCTCGCAAAGTCTGGCCCCATTCCGAGTCCCGGCGGACGAACTTGGCCAGCCCCACCCCCAAGGCTATAGCCCACCCGTTTTTGGGCATTTTTGCGGACGAACTTGGGGGCCGGGACCTTCGGGCGCTTATTTTGGGGGCGCGGCTGTGCCCGCGGCCTATTTTGGCAGCACGGAGGCCCCTCGCAAAGTCTGGCCCCATTCCGAGTCCGTCGGCGGACGGGCAGCCAGCCCCACCCCCAAGGCTATAGCCCACCCGTTTTTGGGCATTTTGCGGCGGACGAACTTGGGGCCGGGACCTTCGGGCGCTTATTTTTGGGCGCGGCTGTGCCCGTGCCTATTTTTGGCACACGGAGGCCCCTCGCAAAAGTCTGGCCCCATTCCGAGTCCAGCGGGACGAACAGCCAGCCCCACCCCCAAGGCTATAACCCACCCGTTCTTTGGGCATTTTTGCGGCGGACGAACTTGGGGACGGGACCTTCGGGCGCTTATTTTTGGGCACGGCTGTGCCCGTGGCCTATTTTGGCACACGGAGGCCCCTCGAAAAGTCTGGCCCCATTCCGAGTCCGGCGGACGAACTTGGCCAGCCCCACCCCCAAGGCTATAGCCCACCCGTTTTTTGGGCATTTTTGCGGCGGACGAACTTGGGGCCGGGACCTTCGGGCGCTTATTTTTGGGCGCGGCTGTGCCCGCGGCCTATTTTTGGCACACGGATGCCCCTCGAAAAGTCTGGCCCCATTCCGAGTACGGCGGACGAACTTGACCAGCCCCACCCCAAGGCTATAGCCCACCCGTTTTTTGGGCATTTTTGCGGCGGACGAACTTGGGGACGGGACCTTCGGGCGCTTATTTTTGGGCGCGGCTGTGCCCGCGGCCTATTTTTGGCACACGGAGGCCCCTCGCAAAGTCTGGCCCCATTCCGAGTCCGGCGGACGAACTTGGCCAGCCCCACCCCCCACCCGTTTTTTGGGCATTTTTGCGGCGGACGAACTTGGGGACTGGTCCTTCGGGCGCTTATTTTTGGGCTCGGCTGTGCCCGCCTGCCTGGCCCCAGCACACGGAGGCCCCTCACAAAGTCTGGCCCCATTCCGAGTCCGGCGGACGAACTTGGCCAGCCCCACCCCCAAGGCTATTGCCCAACCGTTTCTTGGGCATTTTTTGCGGCGGATGGACTTGGGGACGGGACCTTGGGCGCTTATTTTTGGGCGCGGCTGTGCCCCAGCTGGCCTATTTTGGCACACGGGCCCCTCGCAAAGTCTGGCCCCATTCCGAGAGTCCGGCGGACGAACAGCCAGCCCACCCCCAAGGCTATAGCCCCGTTTTTGGGCATTTTGCGGCGGACGAACTTGGGGACGGGACCTTGGGCGCTTATTTTGGCACACGGAGGGCGCGGCTGTGCCCGCGGCCTATTTTTTTGGCACACGGAGGCCCCCCACGGAGGCCCTCGCAAAGTTGGCCCCCCATTCCGAGTCCGGCGGACGAAGACAGCCAGCCCCACCCCCAAGGCTATAGCCCACCCGTTTTTGGGCATTTTGCGGCGGACGAACTTGGGGGCCGGGACCTTCGGGCGCTTATTTTTGGGCGCGGCTGTGCCCGCGGCCTATTTTTGGCACACGGAGGCCCCTCGCAAAGGCTGACCCCATTCGAGTCCGGCGGACGAACTTGGCCAGCCCCCCCCAAGGCTATAGCCCACCGTTTTTGGGCATTTTGCGGCGGACGAACTTGGGGACGGGACCTTCGGGCGCTTATTTTTGGGCGCGGCTGTGCCCGCGGCCTATTTGCAGCACACGGAGGCCCCTCGCAAAGTCTGGCCCCATTCCGAGTCCGGCGGACGAACAGCCAGCCCCACCCCCAAGGCTATAGCCCACCCGTTTTTGGGCATTTTGCGGCGGACGAACTTGGGGCCGGGGGACCTTCGGGCGCTTATTTTTGGGCGCGGCTGTGCCGTGGCCTATTTTTTTGTCACACGGAGGCCCCACGCAAAGTCTGGCCCCATTCCGAGTCCGGCGGACGAACTTGGCCAGCCCCCCCCCCAAGGCAATACCCACCCCTTTTGTGGGAATTTTGGGGCGGCCGACATGGGGGCCGGGCCCTTCGGGCGGTTGTTTTTGGGCGCGGCTGTGCCCGTGGCCTAGTTTTGGTACACGGAGGCCCCTCGTAATGTCTGGCCCCATTCCGAGTCCGGCGGACGAACTTGGCCAGCCCCCCCCAAGGCTATAGCCCACCCGTTTTTTGGGCATTTTTGCGGCGGACGAACTTGGGGACGGGACCTTCGGGCGCTTATTTTTGGGTGCGGCTGTGCCCGTGGTCTAGTTTTGGCACACGGAGGCCCCTCGCAAAGTCTGGCCCCATTCCGAGTCCGGCGGACGAACTTGGCCAGCCCCACCCCCAAGGCTATAGCGCACCCGTTTTTTGGGCATTTTTGCGGCGACGAACATGGGGACGGGACCTTCGGGCGTGGCTGTGCCCGCGGCCTATTTTTGGCACACGGAGGACCCTCGCAAAGTCTGGCCCCATTCCGAGTCCGGCGGACGAACTTGGCCAGCCCCACCACCAAGGCTATAGCCCACCCGTTTTTTGGGCATTTTTGCGGCGGACGAACTTGGGGACGGGACCTTCGGGCGCTTATTTTTGGGTGCGGCTGTGGCCGCGGCCTAGTTTTGGCACACGGAGGCCCCTCGCAAAGTCTGACCCCATTCCGAGTCCGGCGGACGAACTTGGCCAGCCCCACCCCCAAGGCTATAGCCCACCCGTTTTTTGGGCAATTGTGCGGCATACTAAATTGGGGACGGGACCTACGGGCGCTTATTTTTGGGCGCGGCGGTGTCCGCGACCAATTTTTGGAACTCGGAGGCCCCTCGCAAAGTCTGGCCCCATTCTGAGTCCGGCTGACGAACTCTGCCAGCCCCACCACCATGTCTTTAGCCCACCCGTTTCTTGGTCATTTGGAGGCGGACGTACTTGGGGACGGGACCTTCGGGTGATTATTTTTGGGTGCGGCTGTGTCCGCGGCCTATTTTTGGCACACGGAGGCCCCTCGCAAAGTCTGGCCCCATTCCGAGTCCGGCGGACGAACTTGGCGAGCCCATCCCCAAGGCTCTAGTCCACCCAGTTTAAGGGCATTTTTGCGGCGGACGAACTTGGGGCCGGGACCAGCGGGCGCTTATTTTGGGCGCGGCTGTGCCCGCGGCCTATTTTTGGCACACGGAGGCCCCTCGCAAAGTCTGGCCCCATTCCGAGTCCCGGCGGACGTAACTTGGCCAGCCCCACCCCCAAGGCTATAGCCCACCCGTTTTTGGGCATTTTTGCGGCGGACGAACTTGGGGCGGGACCTTCGGGCGCTTAATTTTGGGCGCGGCTGTGCCCGCGGCCTATTTTTGGCACCACGGAGGCCCCTCGCAAAGTCTGGCCCCATTCCGAGTCCGCGGACGAACTTGGCCAGCCCCACCCCCAAGGCTATAGCCCACCCGTTTTTGGGCATTTTTTGCGGGCGGAAGAACTTGGGGACGGGACCTTCGGGGGCTTATTTTTGGGCGCGGCTGTGCCCGTGGCCTATTTTTGCACCCGGAGGCCCCTCGCAAAGTCTGGCCCCATTCCCGAGTCCGGCGGACAGAACAGCCAGCCCCACCCCCAACGCAATAGCCCACCCGTTTTTTGGGAATTTTTGCGGCGGACGGACTTGGGGACGGGACCTTCGGTCGCTTATTTTGGGGGCGGCTGCTGTGCCCGTGGCCTTTTTTTGGCACACGGAGGCCCCTCGCAAAGTCTGGCCCCATTCTGAGTCCGGCGGACGAACTTGGCCAGCCCAACCCCCAAGGCTATAGCCCACCCGTTTTTTGGGCAATTTTGCGGCGGACGAACTTGGGGACGGGACCTTCCGGCGCTTATTTTTGGGCGCGGCCGTGCCCGTAGCCTATTTTTGGCACACGGAGGCCCCTCGCAAAGTCTGGCCCCATTCCGAGTCCGGCGGACGAACTTGGCCAGCCCCAACCCCAAGGCTATAGCCCACCCGTTTTTTGGGCATTTTTGCGGCGGACGAACTTGGGGGCGAGACCTTCGGGTGCTTATTTTTGGGCGCGGCTGTGCCCGCGGCCTATTTTTGGCACACGGAGGCCCCTCGCAAATATTTGCCCCATTCCGAGTCCGGCGGACGAACTTGGCCAGCCCCACCCCCAAGGCTATAGCCCACCCGTTTCTTGGGCATTTTTACGGCGGACGAACTTGGGGACGGGACCTTCGGGCACTTATTTTTTGGCGCGGCTGTGCCCGTGGCCTATTTTTGGCACACGGAGGCCCCTCGCAAAGTCTGGCCCCATTCCTAGTCCGGCGGACGAACAGCCAGCCCCACCCCCAAGGCTATAGCCCACCCGTTTTTGGGCATTTTGCGGCGGACGAACTTGGTGCCGGGACCTTCGGGCGCTTATTTTTGGGCGCGGCTGTGCCTGTGCCGGCCTATTTTGGCCCCCGGACGCCCCTCGCACAGTCTGGCCCCATTCCGAGTCCGGCGGACTACCACCGCCAGCGCCACCCCCTATCCTTTATCCCACCAGTTCCGTGGGCATTTTTGCGGCGGACGAACTTGGGGAAGGTACCTTCGGGCGCTTATTTTTGGGCGCGGCTGTTCCCCCGGCCAATTTTTTTGGCACTGGAGGCCCCTCGCAAAGTCTGGCCCCATTCCGAGTCCGGCGGACGAACAGCCAGCCCCACCCCCAAGGCTATAGCCCACCGTTTTTGGGCATTTTGCGGCGGACGAACTTGGGGACGGGACCTTCGGGCGCTTATTTTTGGGCGCGGCTGTGCCCGCGGCCTATTTTTGGCACACGGAGGCCCCTCGCAAAGTCTGGCCCCATTCCGAGTCCGGCGGACGAACTTGGCCAGCCCCACCCCCAAGGCTATAGCCCACCCGTTGTTGGACTGTTAGCGGCGGGCGAACGTGGGGCCGGGACCTTCGGGCGCGTATTTTTGGCGCGGCTGTCCCCGCGGGCCTCTTTTGGGACCCGGAGGCCCCTCGCAAAGTCTGGCCCCATTCCGAGTCCGGCGGACGAAACAGCCAGCCCCACCCCCAAGGCTATAGCCCCCCCGTTTCTTGGGCATTTTTGCGGCGGACGAACTTGGGGACGGGACCTTCGGGCGCTTATTTTTGGGCGCGGCTGTGCCCGCGGCCTAATTTTGGCACACGGAGGCCCCTCGCAAAGTCTGGCCCCATTCCGAGTCCGGCGGACGAACTTGGCCAGCCCCCCCCCCCCAAGGCTATAGCCCACCCGTTTTTTGGGTATTTTTGCGGCGGACGAACTTGGGGACGGGACCTTCGGGCGCTTATTTTTGGGCGCGGCTGTGCCCGCGGCCTATTTTTGGCACACGGAGGCCCCTCGCAAAGTCTGGCCCCATTCCGAGTCGGGCGGACGAACTTGGCCAGCCCCACCCCCAAGGCTATAGCCCACCCGTTTTTTGGGCATTTTTGCGGCGGACGAACTTGGGGACGGGACCTTCGGGCGCTTATTTTTGGGCGCGCCTCCGCCTGCGGCCTATTATGGCACACGGAGGCCACTCGGAAAGTCATGCCCCATTCCGAGTCCGGCGGGGACAACTTGGCCGGCACCACCCCCAAGGCTATAGCCCACACGTGTGTTGGGAATTTTTGCGGCGGACGAACTTGGGGACGGGACCTTCGGGCGCTTATTTTTGGGCGCGGCTGTGCCCGCGGCCTATTTTTGGCACACGGAGGCCCCTCGCAAAGTCTGGCCCCATTCCGAGTCCGGCGGACGAACCTGGCCAGCCCCACCCCCAAGGCTATAGCCCACCCGTTTTTTGGGCATTTTTGCGGCGGACGAACTTGGGGACGGGACCTTCGGGCGCTTATTTTTGGGCGCGGCTGTGCCCGCGGCCTATTTTTGGCACACGGAACCCCTCGCAAAGTCTGGCCCCATTCCGAGACAGGCGGACTAACATGGCCAGCCCACCCCCCAAGGATATAGACCACCCGTTTTTTGGGTATTTTTGCGGGGACGAACTTGGGGACGGGGGCGCGGGACCTTCACGGGGCCCCGCTTATTTTTGGGCGCGGCTGTGCCCCCCGCGGCCGTTTTTGGGCATTTTGCGGCGGACGAACACCACGGAGGCCCCTCGCAAAGTCTGGCCCCATTCCGAGGCCCGGCGGTCTGGCCCCATTGGCCAGCCCCCCCCCCCCAAGGCTAAAACCCCCCCGGTTTTTTGGGCATTTTTTGCGGCGGACGAACTTGGGGACGGGACCTTCGGGCCCTTATTTTTGGGCGCGGCTGTGCCCGCTGGCCTATTTTTTTTGGCACACGGAGGCCCCTCGCAAAGTCTGGCCCCATTCCGAGTCCGGCCGGACGAACAGCCAGCCAGCCCCCCCCCAAGGCTATAGCCCACCCGTTTTGTGGGCATTTTTGCGGCGGGCGCACTTGGGGGCGGGACCTTGGGGCGATTATTTTTGGGCGCGGCCGTGCCCGCGGCCTATTTTTGGCACACGGAGGCCCCTCGCAAAGTCTGGCCCCATTCCGAGTCCGGCGGATGAACTTGGCCAGCCCCACCCCCAAGGCTATAGCCCACCCGTTTTTTGGGCATTTTTGCGGCGGACGAACTTGGGGACGGGACCTTCGGGCGCTTATTTTTGGGTGCGGCTGTGTCCACGGCCTATTTTTGGCACATGGAGGCCCCTCGCAAAGTCTGGCCCCATTCCGAGTCCGGAGGACGAACTTGGCCAGCCCCACCCCCAAGGCTATAGCCCACCCGTTTCTTGGGCATTTTTGGGGACGGGACCTTCGGGCGCTTATTTTTGGGCGCGGCTGTGCCCGCGGCCTATTTTTGGCACACGGAGGCCCCTCGCAAAGTCTGGCCCCATTCCGAGTCCGGCGGACGAACTTGGCCAGCCCCACCCCCAAGGCTATAGCCCACCCGTTTTTTGGGCATTTTTGCGGCGGACGAACTTGGGGACGGGACCTTCGGCCGCTTATTTTTGGGTGCGGCTGTGCCCATGGCCTAGTTTTGGAACACGGAGGCCCCTCGCAAAGTCTGGCCCCATTCAGAGTCCGGCGGACGAAACAGCCAGCCCACCTCCAAGGCTATAGCCCACCCGTTTGTTGTGCATTATTGCGGCGGACGAACTTGGGGACGGGACCTTCGGGCGCTTATTTTTGGGCGCGGCTGTGCCCGCGGCCTAGTTTTGGCACACGGAGGCCCCTCGCAAAGTCTGGCCCCATTCCGAGTCCGGCGGACGAACTTGGCCAGCCCCACCCCCAAGGCTATAGCCCACCCGTTTTTTGGGCATTTTTGCGGCGGACGAACTTGGGTACGGGACCTTCGGGCACTTATTTTTAGGCGCGGCTGTGCTCGCGGCCTATTTTTTGGCACACGGAGGCCCCTCGCAAAGTCTGGCCCCATTCCGTGTGCGGCGGACGAACATGGCCAGCCCCACCCCCAAGGCTATAGCCCACCCGTTTTTTGGGCATTTTTGCGGCGGACGAACATGGGGACGGGACCTTCGGGTGCTTATTTTTGGGCGCGGCTGTGGACGCGGCTGTGCGTGCACGCCTAGCCAGCCCAGGCTATAGCCCACCCCGTTTTTGGGCACACACGGAGGCCACACGCAAAGTGTGGCACCATACCGAGTCCGGCGGACGAACTTGGACAGCCCCACCCCCAATGCTATAGCCCACCCCTTTTTGGGGAAATGTTGCGGCGGACGTACATGGGGACGGGACCCTCGGGCTCTTATTTTTTGGCGCTGCTGGTTCCGCGGCCTTTTTTTGTCACCAGGAGGCCCCTCGCAAAGTCTGGCCCCATTCCGAGTCGAGGCGGACGAAGACAGCCAGCCCCACCCCCAAGGCTATAGCCCACCTGTTTTTTGGGCATTTTTGCGGCGGACGAACTTGGGGACGGGACCTTCGGGCGCTTATTTTTGGGCGCGGCTGTGCCCGCGGCCTAGTTTTGGCACACAGAGGCCCCTCGCAAAATCTGGCCGGATTCCGAGTCCGGCGGACGAACTTGCCCATCCCCACCCCCAAGGCTATAGCCCACCCGTTTTTTGGGCATTTTTGCGGCGGACGAACTTGGGGATGGGACCTTTGGGCGCTTATTTTTGGGCGCGGCTGTGCCCGCGGCCTATTTTTGGTACACGGAGGCCCCTCCGAAAGTCTGGCCCCATTCCCAGTCCGGCGGACGAAATATGCCATCACAACGCCCAAGGCTAAAGTCCACCCGTTTATTGGGCATTGGTGCGGCAGACGAACTTGGGAACGGGACCTTCGGGCGCTTATTTTTGTGTGCTGCTGTTCCCGCGTCCTATTTATGGCACAAGGTGGCCCCTCGCAAAGTCTGGCCACATTCCGAGTCCAGCGGACGAACTAGTCCCGAACCCACCCCCAAGGCTATAGCCCACCCGTTTTTGGGCATTTTGCGGCGGACGAACTTGGGACGGGACCTTCGGGCGCTTATGTTTTGGAGCGGCTGTGCCCGCGGCCTATTTTTGGCACCACGGAGGCCCCTCGCAAAGTCTGGCCCCATTCCGAGTCCGGCGGACAGAACAGCCAGCCCCACCCCCAAGGCTATAGCCCACCCGTTTTTGGGCATTTTTTTGCGGCGGACGAACTTGGGGGCCGGGACCTTCGGGCGCTTATTTTTTTGCGCGGCTGTGCCCGCGGCCTATTTTTGGCACACGGAGGCTCCTCGCAAATTCTGGCCCCATTCCGAGTCCCAGGCGGACGAACAGCCAGCCCCCCCCAAGGCTATAGCCCACCCGTTTTTGGGAATTTTGCGGCGGACGAACTTGTGGACGGGACCTTTGGGCGCTTATTTTTGGGCGCGGCTGTGCCCGTGGCCTATTTTTGGCACACGGAGGCCCCTCGCAAAGTCTGGCCCCATTCCGAGTCCGGCGGACGAACTTGGCCAGCCCCACCCCCAAGGCTATAGCCCACCCGTTTTTGGGCCATTTTTCGGCCGGCCGACATGGGGGAGGGGCCGTACGGGCGATTATTTTTGGGCGCGTCTGTGCCGGGGGCCTATTTTAGGCACACGGAGGCCCCTCGCAAAGTCTGGTCCCATTCCGAGTCCGGCGGACGAACTTGGCCAGCCCCACCCCCAAGGCTATAGCCCACCCGTTTTTGGGCATTTTTGCGGCGGACGAACTTGGGGACGGGACCTTCGGGCGCTTATTTTTGGGCGCGGCTGTGCCCGCGGCCTATTTTTGGCACACGGAGGCCCCTCGCAAAGTCTGGCCCCATTCCGAGTCCGGCGGACGAACATGGCCAGCCCCACCCCCAAGGCTATAGCCCACCCGTTTTTTGGGCATTTTTGCGGCGGACGAACTTGGGGACGGGACCTTCGGGCGCTTATTTTTGGGCGCGGCTGTGCCCGCGGCCTATTTTTGGCACACGGAGGCCCCTCGCAAAGTCTGGCCCCATTCCGAGTCCGGCGGACGAACTTGGCCAGCCCCACCCCCAAGGCTATAGCCCACCCGTTTCTTGGGCATTTTTACGGCGGACGAACTTGGGGACGGGACCTTCGGGCGCTTATTTTTGGGCGCGGCTGTGCCCGCGGCCTATTTTTGGCACACGGAGGCCCCTCGCAAAGTCTGGCCCCATTCCGAGCCCGGCGGACGAACTTGGCCAGCCCCACCCCCAAGGCTATAGCCCACCCGTTTTTTGGGAATTTTGCGGCGGACGAACTTGGGGACGGGACCTTCGGGCGCTTATTTTTGGGCGCGGCTGTGCCCGCGGCCTATTTTTGGCACATGGAGGCCCCTCGCAAAGTCTGGCCCCATTTCGAGTCCGGCGGACGAACTTGGCCAGCCAGCCCCACCCCCAAGGCTATAGCCCACCCGTTTTTGGGCATTTTGCGGCGGGCGGACGAACTTGGGGACGGGACCTTCGGGCGCTTATTTTTGGGCGCGGCTGTGCCCGCGGCCTGGCCCACAGCACACGGAGGCCCCTCGCAAAGTCTGGCCCCATTCCGAGTCCGGCGGGACGAACAGCCAGCCCCACCCCCAAGGCTATAGCCCACCCGTTTTTGGGCATTTTGCGGCGGACGAACTTGGGGACGGGACCTTCGGGCGCTTATTTTTGGGCGCGGCTGTGCCGCTGGCCTATTTTTGGCACACGGAGGCCCCTGCAAAGTCTGGCCCCATTCCGAGTCCGGCGGACGAACTTGGCCAGCCCCACCTCCAAGGCTATAGCCCACCCGTTTTTTGGACATTTTTGCGGCGGACGTACTTGGGGACGGGACCTTCGGGCGCTTATTTTTGGGCGCGGCTGTGCCGGCGGCCTATTTTTGGCACACGGAGGCCCCTCGCAAAGTCTGGCCCCATTCTGAGTCTGGCGGACGAACTTGGCCAGCCCCACCCCCAAGGCTATAGCCCACCCATTTTTTAGGCATTTTTGCAGCGGACGAACTTGGGGAAGGGACATTCGGGCGCTTATTTTTGGGTGCGGCTGTGCCCGCGGCCTATCTTAGGCACACGGAGGCCCCTCGCAAAGTCTGGCCCCATTCCGAGTCCGGCGGACGAACTTGGCCAGGCCCACCCCCAAGGCTATAGCCCACCCGTTTTTTGGGCATTTTTGCGGCGGACGAACTTGGGGACGGGACCTTCGGGCGCTTATTTTTGGCTGCGGCTGTGCCCTCGCAAAGTCTGGCCCCATTCCGAGGCCAGCCCCCCCCAAGGCTATAGCCCACCCGTTTTGGGCATTTTTGCGGACGAACACACGGGAGGCGCTTATTTTTGGGCGCGGCTGTGTCTGGCCCCATTCCGAGGCCCCCGGCAAAGTCTGGCCCCATTCAGAGTCCAGCCCCACCCCCCAGGCTATAGCCCACCCATTGTTGGGGCCTTTTTGCGGCGGACGAACTTGGGGACGGGACCTTCGGGCACTTATTTTTGGGCGCGGCTGTGCCCGCGGCCTATTTTTGGCACACGGAGGCCCCTCGCAAAGTCTGGCCCCATTCCGAGCCCGGCGGACGAACTTGGCCAGCCCCACCCCCAAGGCTATAGCCCACCCGTTTTTTGGGCATTACTGCGGCGGACGAACTTGGGGACGGGACCTTTGGGCGCTTATTTTTGGGCGAGGCTGTGCCCGCGGCCTATTTTTGGCACATGGAGGCCCCTCGCAAAGTCTGGCCCCATTCCGAGTCCGGCGGACGAACAGCCAGCCCCACCCCCAAGGCTATAGCCCACCCGTTTTTGGGCATTTTGCGGCGGACGACCTTGGGGACGGGACCTTCGGGCGCTTATTTTTGGGGGCGGCTGTGCCCCGTGGCCTATTTTGGCAGCACGGAGGCCCCTCGCAAAGTCTGGCCCCATTCCGAGTCCAGGCGGACGAACTTGGCCAGCCTCACCCCCAAGGCTATAGCCCACCCGTTTTTGAGCCATTTTGCGGCGGACGAACTTGGGGGCGGGACCTTGGGCGCTTATTTTTGGCGCGGCTGTGCCCGCGGCCTATTTTGGCACCACGGAGGCCCCTCGCAAAGTCTGGCCCCATTCCGAGTCCGGGCGGACGAACTTGGCCAGCCACACCCCCAAGGCTATAGCCCACCCATTTTTTGGGCATTTTTGCGGTGGACAAACTTGGGGACGGGACCTTCGGGTGCTTATTTTTGGGCGCGGCTGTGCCCAAGGCCTATTTTGGCACACGGAGGCCCCTCGCAAAGTCTGGCCCCATTCCGAGTCCGGCGGACGAACTTAGCCAGCCCCACCCCCAAGGCTATAGCCCACCCGTTGTTTGGGCATTACTGCGCCGGACGAACTTGGGGACGGGACCTTCGGGCGCTTATTTTTGGGCGCGGCTGTGCCCGCGGCCTATTTTTGGCAAACAGAGGCCCGTCGCAAAGTCTGGCCCCTTTCCTAGTCCGGCGGACGAACTTGGCCAGCCCCACCCCCAAGGCTATAGCCCACCCGTTTTTTGGGCATTACTGCGGCGGACGAACTTGGGGATGGGACCTTTGGGCGCTTATTTTTGGGCGCGGCTGTGCCCGCGGTCTATTTTTTTGGCACACGGAGGCCCCTCGCAAAGTCTGGCCCCATTCCGAGTCCCGCGGACGAACTTGGCCAGCCCCACCCCCAAGGCTATAGCCCACCCGTTTTTTGGGCATTACTGCGGCGGACGAACTTGGGGACGGGACCTTTGGGCGCTTATTTTTGGGCGCGGCTGTGCCCGCGGCCTATTTTTGGCACACGGAGGCCCCTCGCAAAGTCTGGCCCCATTCCGAGTCCGGCGGACGAACTTGGCCAGCCCCACCCCCAAGGCTATAGCCCACCCGTTTTTTGGGCATTACTGCGGCGGACGAACTTGGGGACGGGACCTTCGGGCGCTTATTTTTGGGCGCGGCTGTGCCCGCGGCCTATTTTTGGCACACGGAGGCCCCTCGCAAAGTCTGGCCCCATTCCGAGTCCGGCGGACGAACTTGGCCAGCCCCACCCCCAAGGCTATAGCCCACCCGTTTTTTGGGCATTTTTGCGGCGGACGAACTTGGGACGGGACCTTGGGCGCTTATTTTTGGCGCGGCTGTGCCCGTGGCCTATTTTGGCTCACTGAGGCCCCTCGCAAAGTCTGGCCCCATTCCGAGTCCGGCGGACGAACTTGGCCAGCCACACACCCAAGGCAATATCCCAACCATTAAATGGGCCATTTTGCGGCGGACGAACTTGGGGACGGGAACTTCGGGCGCTTATTTTTGGGCGCGGCTGTGCCCGCGGCCTATTTTTGGCACATGGAGGCCCCTCGCAAAGTCTCGCCCCATTCCGAGTCTGGCGGACGAACTTGGCCAGCCCCCCCCCAAGGCTATAGCCCACCCGTTTTTTGGGCATTTTTGCGGCGGACGAACTTGGGGACGGGACCTTCGGGCGCTTATTTTTGGGCGCGGCTGTGCCCGCGGCCTATTTTTGGCACACGGAGGCCCCTCGAAAAGTCTGGCCCCATTCCGAGTCCGGCGGACGAACTTGGCCAGCCCCACCCCCAAGGCTATAGCCCACCCGTTTTTTGGGCATTTTTGCGGCGGACGAACTTGGGGCCATGACCTTCGGGCACTTATTTTTGGGCGCGGCTTTGCACGCGGCCTATTTTTGCTCCACGGAGGCCCCTCTCAAAGTCTGGCCCCTTTCCGAGTCCCGCGGAAGAACAGGGCCAGCCCCACCCCCAAGGCTATAGCCCACCCGTTTTTGGGCATTTTGCGGCGGACGAACTTGGGGACGGGACCTTGGGCGCTTATTTTTGGGCGCTGCTGTGCCCGCTGGCCTATGGCACACACGGAGGCCCCTCGCAAAGTCTGGCCCCATTCGAGTCCGGCGGACGAACTTGTCCAGCCCCACCCCAAGGCTATAGCCCACCCGTTTTTTGGGCATTTGTGCGGCGGACGAACTTGGGGACGGGACCTTAGGGCGATGATTTTGGGGCGCGGCTGTGCCCGCGTCCTATTTTTGGCTCAAGGAGGCCCCTCGCTAAGTCTGGCCCCATTCCGATTCCGGCGGACGAACAGCCAGCCCCACCCCCAAGGCTATAGCCCACCCGTTTTTGGGCGTTTCTGGGGCGGACGTACGTGGGGGCGGGGCCGTCGGGCGGGTATTTTTGGGCGGGGGGGTGGCCGCGGCCTATTTTGGCACCACGGAGGCCCCTCGCAAAGTCTGGCCCCATTCCGAGTCCGGCGGACAGAACAGCCAGCCCCACCCCCAAGGCTATAGCCCACCCGTTTTTTGGGCATTTTTGCGGCGGACGAACTTGGGGACGGGACCTTCGGGCGCTTATTTTTGGGCGCGGCTGTGCCCGCGGCCTATTTTTGGCACACGGAGGCCCCTCGCAAAGTCTGGCCCCATTCCGAGTCCGGCGGACGAACTTGGCCAGCCCCACCCCCAAGGCAGCCCACCCGTGTATGGGGAAATTTGCGGCGGACGAACTTGGGGACGGGACCTTCGGGCGCTTATTTTTGGGCGCGGCTGTGCCCGCGGCCTATTTTTGGCACACGGAGGCCCCTCGCAAAGTCTGGTCCCATTCCGAGTCCGGCGGGCGAACTTGGCCAGCCCCACCCCCAAGGCTAAAGTCACCCGTTTTTTGAGCATTTTTGCGGCGGACGAACTTGGGGACGGGACTTTCGGGCGCTTATTTTTGGGCGCGGCTGTGACCGCGGCTTATTTTTAGCACACGGAGGCCCCTCGCAAAGTCTGGCCCCATTCCGAGTCCGGCGGGCGAACTTGGCCAGCCCCACCCCCAAGGCTATAGCGCACCCGTTTTTTGGCCATTTTTGCAGCAGACGAACTTGGGGACGGGACCTTTGGGCTCTTATTTTTGGGCGCGGCTGTGCCCGTGGCCTATTTTTGGCAAATGGAGGCCCCTCACAAAGTCTGGCCCTATTCCGAGTACGGCGGACGAACTTGGCCAGCCTCACCCCCAAGGCTATAGCCCACCCGTTTCTTGGGCATTTTTGCGGCGGACGAACTTGGGGACGGGACCTTGGGGGGCTTATTCATGCGCGCTGCTGTGCCCGCGGCCTATTTTCGCACACGGAGGCCCCTCGCAAAGTCTGGCCCCATTCGAGTCCAGCGGACGAGGCAGCCAGCCCCCCCCCCAAGGCTATAGCCCACCCGTTTTTGGGCATTTTGCGGCTGACGAACTTGGGTACGGGACCTTCGGGCGATTATTTTTGGGCGCGGCTGTGCCCGCGGCCTATTTTTGGCACACGGAGGCCCCTCGCAAAGTCTGGCCCCATTCCGAGTCCGGCGGACGAACTTGGCCAGCCCCACCCCCAAGGCTATAGCCCACCCGTTTTTTGGGCATTTTTGCGGCGGACGAACTTGGGGACGGGACCTTCGGGCTCTTAGTTTTGGGCGCGGCTGTGCCCGTGGCCTATTTTTCGCACACGGAGGCCCCTCGCAAAGTCTAGCCCCATTCTGAGTCCGGCGGACGAACTTGGCCAGCCCCACCCCCAAGGCTATAGCCCACCCGTTTATTGGGCATTTTAACGGCGGACGAACTTGGGGACGGGACATTCGGGTGCTTATTTTTGGGCGCGGCTGTGCCCGTGGCCTAGTTTTTGCACACGGAGGCCCCTCGCAAAGTCTGGCCCCATTCCGAGTCCGGCGGACGAACTTGGCCAGCCCCACCCCCAAGGCTATAGCCCACCCGTTTTTGGCGCATTTTGCGGCGGACGAACTTGGGGCGGGACCTTGGGCGCTTATTTTTGGGCGCGGCTGTGCCGCGGCCTATTTTTGGCACCACGGAGGGGCCCCTCGCAAAGTCTGGCCCCATTCCGAGTCCGAGGCGGACGAACAGCCAGCCCCACCCCCAAGGCTATAGCCCACCCGTTTTTGGGCATTTTGCGGCGGACGATCTTGGGGACGGGACCTTCGGGCGCTTATTTTGGGCGCGGCTGTGCCCGCGGCCTGGCCCCAGCACCCGGAGGCCCCTCGCAAAGTCTGGCCCCATTCCGAGTCCGGCGGACGAACTTGGCCAGCCCCACCCCCAAGGCTATAGCCCACCCGTTGTTTGGGCATTTTTGCGGCGGACGAACTTGGGGACGGGACCTTCGGGCGCTTATTTTTGGGCGCGGCTGTGCCCGCGGCCTATTTTTGGCACACGGAGGCCCCTCGCAAAGTCTGGCCCAATTCCGAGTTCGGCGGACGAACTTAGCCAGCCCACCCCCAAGGCTATAGCCCGCCCGTTTTTTGGGCATTTTTCCGGCGGACGAACTTGGGGACGGGGCCTTCGGGCGCTTATTTTTGGGCGCGGCTGTGCCCGCGGCCTATTTTTGGCACACGGAGGCCCCTCGCAAAGTCTGGCCCCATTCCGAGTCCGGCGGACGAACTTGGCCAGCCCCACCCCCAAGGCTATAGCCCACCCGATTGTGTGGCAATTTTGAGGCGGACGAACTTGGGGGCGGGACCTTCCGGGCGCTTATTTTTGGGCGCGGCTGTGCCCGCGGCCTGGCCAGCACACGGAGGCCCCTCGCAAAGTCTGGCCCCATTCCGAGTCCGGCGGACGAAGGCAGCCAGCCCCACCCCCAAGGCTATAGCCCACCCGTTTTTGGGCATTTTGCGGCGGACGAACTTGGGTCGGGACCTTCAGGCGCTTATTTTTGGGCGCGGCGGTGACCGCGGCCTGGCCCAGCACCACGGAGGCCCCTCGCAAAGTCTGGCCCCATTCCGAGTCGGCGGACGAACAGCCAGCCCACCCCCAAGGCTATAGCCCACCCGTTTTTAGGCATTTTGCGGCGGACGAACTTGGGGACGGGACCTTCGGGCGCTTATTTTTGGGCGCGGCTGTGCCCGCCTGGCCTATTTTGGCACACGGAGGCCCCTCGCAAAGTCTGGCCCCATTCCGAGTCCGGCGGGGACGAACAGCCAGCCCCACCCCCAAGGCTATAGCCCACCCGTTTTTGGGCATTTTGCGGCGGACGAACTTGGGGCCCGGGACCTTGGGCGATTATTTTTGGGCGCGGCTGTGCCCGCGGCCTATTTACAGCACGGAGGCCCCTCGCAAAGTCTGGCCCCATTCCGAGTCCCGGCGGACGAGGCAGCCCCACCCCCAAGGCTATAGCCCACCCGTTTTTTGGGCACATTTGCGGCGGACGAACTTGGGGACGGGACCTTCGGGCGCTTATTTTTGGGCGTGGCTGTGCCCGCGGCCTATTTTTGGCACACGGAGGCCCCTCGCAAAGTCTGGCCCCATTCCGAGTCCGGCGGACGAACATGGCCAGCCCCACCCCCAAGGCTATAGCCCACCCGTGTTTTGGGCATTACTGCGGCGGACGAACTTGGGGATGGGACCTTTGGGCGCTTATTTTTGGGCGCGGCTGTGCCCGCGGCCTATTTTTGGCACACGGAGGCCCCTCGCAAAGTCTGGCCCCATTCCGAGTCCGGCGGACGAACTTGGCCAGCCCCACCCCCAAGGCTATAGCCCACCCGTTTCTTGGGCATTTTTGCGGCGGACGAACTTGGGGACGGGACCTTCGGGCGCTTATTTTTGGGCGCGGCAGTGCCATGGCCTATTTTGGCAGCACACGGAGGCCCCTCGCAAAGTCTGGCCCCATTCCGAGTCCGGCGGACGAACTTGGCCAGCCCCACCAACAAGGCTATAGCCCACCTGTTCTTTGGGCATTTTTGCGGCGGACGAACATGGGGACGGGACCTTCGGGCGCTTATATTTGGGCGCGGCTGTGCCCGTGGCCTATTTTGGCACACGGAGGCCCCTCGAAAAGTCTGGCCCCATTCTGAGTCCGGCGGACGAACTTGGCCAGCCCAACCCCCAAGGATATAGCTCACCCGTTTCTTGGGCAATTTTGCGGCGGACGAACTTGGGGACGGGACCTTCGGTCGCTTATTTTTGGGCGCGGCTGTGCCCGTGGCCTGGCCCACAGCACACGGAGGCCCCTCGCAAAGTCTGGCCCCATTCCGAGTCCCAGCGGACGAACTTGGCCAGCCCCACCCCCAAGGCTATAGCCCACCCCGTTTTTGGGACATTTTGCAACCGAAGAACTTGGGGACGGGACCTTGGGCGCTTATTTTTGGGCGCGGCTGTGCCGTGGCCTATTTTGGCACGGAGGCCCCTCGCAAAGTCTGGCCCCATTCCGAGTCCGGCGGACGAACAGCCAGCCCCCCCCAAGGCTATAGCCCACCCGTTTTTGGGCATTTTGCGGCGGACGAACTTGGGGACGGGACCTTGGGCGCTTATTTTTGGGCGCGGCTGTGCCCGCGGCCTATTTTTGGCACCACGGAGGCCCCTCGCAAAGTCTGGCCCCATTCCGAGTCCGGCGGACGAACAGCCAGCCCCACCCCCAAGGCTATAGCCCACCCGTTTTTGGGCATTTTGCGGCGGACGAACTTGGGGACGGGACCTTCGGGGCGCTTATTTTTGGGCGCGGCTGTGCCCGTGGCCTATTTTTGGCAGCACACGGAGGCCCCTCGCAAAGTCTGGCCCCATTCCGAGTCCGGCGGACGAACAGCCAGCCCCACCCCCAAGGCTATAGCCCACCCGTTTTTGGGCATTTTGCGGCGGACGAACTTGGGGACGGGACCTTGGGCGCTTATTTTTGGGCGCGGCTGTGCCCCGGCCTATTTTTGGCACACGGAGGCCCCTCGCAAAGTCTGGCCCCATTCCGAGTCCGGCGGGACGAACTTGGCCAGCCCCACCCCCAAGGCTATAGCCCACCCGTTTTTGGGCATTTTGCGGCGGACGAACTTGGGGCCAGGACCTTCGGGCTTATTTTTTTGGGCGCGGCTGTGCCCGCGGCCTAGCACACGGAGGCCCCTCGCAAAGTCTGGCCCCATTCCGAGTCGGCGGAGAACAGCCAGCCCCACCCCCAAGGCTATAGCCCACCCGTTTTTGGGCATTTTGCGGCGCGGACGAACTTGGGGACGGGACCTTCGGGCGCTTATTTTTGGGCGCGGCTGTGCCCGCGACCTATCCACAGCACACGGAGGCCCCTCGCAAAGTCTGGCCCCATTCCGGGTCCGGCGGACGAACTTGGCCAGCCCCACCCCCAGGCTATAGCCCACCCGTTTTTGGGCATTTTGCGGCGGACGAACTTGGGGGACGGGACCTTCGGGCGCTTATTTTTGGGCGCGGCTGTGCCACCTGGCCTATTTTTGGCACACGGAGGCCCCTCGCAAAGTCTGGCCCCATTCCGAGTCCAGGCGGGACGAACCAGCCAGCCCCACCCCCAAGGCTATAGCCCACCCGTTTTTGGGCATTTTGCGGCGGACGAACTTGGGGACGGGACCTTCGGGCGCTTATTTTTGGGCGCGGCTGTGCCCGCCTGGCCTATTTTTGGCACCTGGAGGCCCCTCGCAAAGTCTGGCCCCATTCCGAGTCCGGCGGACGAACTTGGCCAGCCCCCCCCCAGGCTATAGCCCACCCGTTTTTGGGCATTTTGCGGCGGACGAACTTGGGGCCGGGACCTTTGGGCGCTTATTTTTGGGCGCGGCTGTGCCCGCGGCCTATTTTTTGGCACCACGGAGGCCCCTCGCAAAGTCTGGCCCCATTCCGAGTCCGGCGGACGAACAGCCAGCCCCACCCCCAAGGCTATAGCCCACCCGTTTTTGGGCATTTTGCGGCGGACGAACTTGGGGACGGGACCTTGGGCGCTTATTTTTGGGCGCGGCTGTGCCCGTGGCCTATTTTGGCACACGGAGGCCCCTCGCAAAGTCTGGCCCCATTCCCGAGTCCGGCGGACGAACTTGGCCAGCCCCACCCCAAGGCTATAGCCCACCCGTTTTTGGGCATTTTGCGGCGGACGAACTTGGGGCCGGGACCTTCGGGCGCTTATTTTTGGGCGCGGCTGTGCCCGCCTGGCCTATTTTGGCACACGGAGGCCCCTCGCAAAGTCTGGCCCCATTCCGAGTCCGGCGGACAGAACAGCCAGCCCACCCCCAAGGCTATAGCCCACCCGTTTTTGGGCATTTTGCGGCGGACCGAACTTGGGGACGGGACCTTCGGGCGCTTATTTTTGGGCGCGGCTGTGCCCATGGCCTATTTTGGCACTGCACGGAGGCCCCTCGCAAAGTCTGGCCCCATTCCGAGTCCGGCGGACGAACAGCCAGCCCCACCCCCAGGCTATAGCCCACCCGTTTTTGGGCATTTTGCGGCGGACGAACTTGGGGACGGGACCTTCGGGCGCTTATTTTTGGGCGCGGCTGTGCCCGCGGCCTATTTTTGGCACACGGAGGCCCCTCGCAAAGTCTGGCCCCATTCCGAGTCCGGCGGACGAACTTGGCCAGCCCCACCCCCAAGGCTATAGCCCACCCGTTTTTTGGGCATTTTGCGGCGGACGAACTTGGGGACGGGACCTTCGGGCGCCTATTTTTGGGCGCGGCTGTGCCCGCGGCCTATTTTTGGCACACGGAGAGAGCTCGCAAAGTCTCGCCCCATTCCGAGTCCGGCGAACGAAGACGGCCAGCCCATCCCCCCAAGGCTATAGCCCACCCGTTTTTTGGGCATTTTTGCGTCGGACGAACTTGGGGACGGGACCTTCGGGGGCTTATTTTTGGGCGCGGCTGTGCCCGCTATTTTATTTTCCCAGCACACGGAGGCCCCTGCAAAGTCTGGCCCCATTCCGAGTCCGGCGGGAAGGCAGCCAGCCCCACCCCCAAGGCTATAGCCCACCCGTTTTTGGGCATTTTGCGGCGGACGAACTTGGGGGCCGGGACCTTGGGCGCTTATTTTTGGGCGCGGCTGTGCCCGTGGCCTATTTTTGCACACGGAGGCCCCTCGCAAAGTCTGGCCCCATTCCGAGTCCGGCGGGACGAACTTGGCCAGCCCCACCCCCTAGGCTTTAGCCCACCCTTTTTTGGGTCTTTTTCGGGGGAACGAACTTGGGGACGGAACCTTGGGCGCTTATTTTTTGGCGCGGCTGTGCCCGCGGCCTATTTTGGCACACGGAGGCCCCTCGCAAAGTCTGGCCCCATTCCGAGTCCGGCGGACGAACAGCCAGCCCCCACCCCCAAGGCTATAGCCCACCCGTTTTTGGGCATTTTGCGGCGGATGAACTTGGGGACGGGACCTTCGGGCGCTTATTTTTGGGCGCGGCTGTGCCCGCCGCCTATTTTGGCACACGGAGGCCCCTCGTAAAAGTCTGGCCCCATTCCGAGTCCGGCGGACGAGGCAGCCAGCCCACCCCCAAGGCTATAGCCCACCCGTTTTTGGGCATTTTGCGGCGGACGAACTTGGGGACGGGACCTTCGGGCGCTTTTTTTTTGGGCGCGGCTGTGCCCGCGGCCTATTTTAGGCACACGGAGGCCCCTCGCAAGGTCTGGCCCCATTCCGAGTCCGAGGCGGACGAACTAGGCCAGCCCCACCCCCAAGGCAATAGCCCACCCGTTTTTGGGCATTTTGCGGCGGACGAACTTGGGGACGGGACCTTCGGGCGCTTATTATTGGGCGCCGCTGTGCCCGTGGCCTATGGCCCCCAGCACACGGAGGCCCCTCGCAAAGTCTGGCCCCATTCCGAGTCCCGGCGGACGAGGCAGCCAGCCCCACCCCCAAGGCTATAGCCCACCCGTTTTTTGGCAATTTTTGTGGCGGACGAACTTGGGGACGGGACCTTCGGGTGCTTATTTTTGGGCACGGCTGTGCCCGCGGCCTATTTTCAGCACACGGAGGGCCCTCGCAAAGTCTGGCCCCATTCCGAGTCCGGCGGACGAACAGCCAGCCCCCCCCCAAGGCTATAGCCCACCCTTTTTTGGGCATTTTTGCGGCGGACGAAATTGGGGACGGGCCCTTCGGGCGCTTATTTTTGGGCGCGGCTGTGCCCGCGGCCTGGCTTTGCCCGCACACCACGGAGGCCCCTCGCAAAGTCTGGCCCCATTCCGAGTCCGCGGACGAACAGCCAACCCCACCCCCAAGGCTATAGCCCACCCGTTTTTGGGCATTTTGCGGCGGACGAACTTGGGGACGGGACCTTCGGGCGCTTATTTTTGGGCGCGGCTGTGCCCGCGGCCTATTTTGGCACGGAGGCCCCTCGCAAAGTCTGGCCCCATTCCGAGTCCGGCGGCGGAACAGCCAGCCCCACCCCCATGGCTAGTGCCCCCCCGTTTTTTGGGCAATTTTGCGGCGGACGTAATCGGGGACGGGAGCTTCGGGCGCTTATTTTTGGGCGCGGCTGTGCCCGCTGGCCTGGCCACAGCACACGGAGGCCCCTCGCAAAGTCTGGCCCCATTCCCGAGTCCGAGGCGGACGAACTTGGCCAGCCCCACCCCCAAGGCTGAAGCCCACCCGTTTTTGGGCATTTTGCGGCGGACGAACTTGGGGACGGGACCTTCGGGCGCTTATTTTTGGGCGCGGCTGTGCCGCGGCCTGGCCTATTTTTGGCACACGGAGGCCCCTCGCAAAGTCTGGCCCCATTCCGAGTCCGAGGCGGACAAACAGCCAGCCCCACCCCCAAGGCTATAGCCCACCCGTTTTTGGGCATTTTGCGGCGGACGAACTTGGGGACGGGACCTTGGGCGCTTATTTTGGGCGCGGCTGTGCCCGCCTGATTTTTTGGCAGCACCTGGAGGCCCCTCGCAAAGTCTGGCCCCATTCCGAGTCCGGTGGGCCGAACTTGGCCAGCCCCACCCCCAAGGCTATAGCCCACCCCGTTTGTGGGCATTTTGCGCGGGAAGAACTTGGGGACGGGACCTTCGGGCGCTTATTTTTGGGCGCGGCTGTGCCCGCGGCCTATTTTTGGCACATGGAGGCCCCTCGCAAAGTCTGGCCCCATTCCGAGTCCGGCGGACGAACTTGGCCAGCCCCACCCCCAAGGCTATAGCCCACCCGTTTTTTGGGCATTTTTGCGGCGGACGAACTTGGGGATGGGACCTTCGGGCGCTTATTTTTGGGCGCGGCTGTGCCCGCGGCCTATTTTTGGCACACGGAGGCCCCTCGCAAAGTCTGGCCCCATTCCGAGTCTGGCGGACGAACTTGGCCAGCCCCACCCCCAAGGCTATAGCCCACCCGTTTTTTGGGCATTTTTGCGGCGGACGAACTTGGGGACGGGACCTTCGGGCGCTTATGTTTGGGCGCGGCTGTGCCCGCGGCCTATTTTGGTACACGGAGGCCCGTCGCAAAGTCTGGCCCCAATTCGAGTCCGGCGGACGAACTTGGCCAGCCCCCCCCCAAGGCTATAGCCCACCCGTTTTGGGCATTTTGCGGCGGACGAACTTGGGGGCGGGACCTTTGGGCGCTTATTTTTGGGCGCGGCTGTGCCCCATTTTGGCAGCACGGAGGCCCCTCGCAAAGTCTGGCCCCATTCGAGTCAGGCGGACGCACCTGGCCAGCCCCACCCCCAAGGCTATAGCCCACCCCGTTTTTGGGCATTTTGCGGCGGACGAACTTGCGGACGGGACTTTCGGGCGCTTAATGTTTGGCGCGGCTGTGCCCGCCGACTAATCTCGTCCCATGGAGGCCCCTCGCAAAGTCTGGCCCCATTCCGAGTCCAGGTGGACGAACTTGGCCAGCCCACCCCCAAGGCTATAGCCCACCCGTTTTTGGGCATTTTGCGGCGGACCGAACTTGGGGACGGGACCTTGGGCTTATTTTTGGCGCGGCTGTGCCCGCGGCCTTTTTGCAGCACACGGAGGCCCCTCGCAAAAGTCTGGCCCCATTCCGAGTCCGGCGGACCGAACAGCCAGCCCCCCCCCAAGGCTATAGCCCACCCGTTTTTTGGGCATTTTGCGGCGGACGAACTTGGGGGACGGGACCTTTGGGCGCTTATTTTTGGGCGCGGCTGTGCCCGCGGCCTGGCCCACAGCACACGGAGGCCCCTCGCAAAGTCTGGCCCCATTCCGAGTCCGGCGGACAGGCAGCCAGCCCCACCCCCAAGGCTATAGCCCACCCGTTGTTTCGGCATTTTTGCGGCGGAGGAACTTGGGGACGGGACCTTGGGCGCTTATTTTGGGCGCGGCTGTGCCCGCGGCCTATTTTACAACACACGGAGGCCCCTGCAAAGTCTGGCCCCATTCGAGTCCGGCGGACCAGAACAGCCAGCCCCACCCCCAAGGCTATAGCCCACCCGTTTTTTGGGCATTTTGGAGGCGGACGAACTTGGGGACGGGACCTTCGGGCGCTTAATTTTGGGCGCGGCTGTGCCCCTGCGGCCTATTTTGGCACACGGAGGCCCCTCGCAAAGTCTGGCCCCATTCCGAGTCCAGCGGACAGAACTTGGCCAGCCCCACCCCCAAGGCTATAGCCCACCCGTTTTTGGGCATTTTGCGGCGGACGAACTTGGGGACGGGACCTTGGGCGCTTATTTTTGGGCGCGGCTGTGCCCGTGGCCTATTTTGGCACCTGGAGGCCCCTCGCAAAGTCTGGCCCCATTCCGAGTCAGGCGGACGAACTTGCCCACCCCACCCCCAAGGCTATAGCCCACCGTTTTTGGGCATTTTGCGGCGGACGAACTTGGGGACGGGACCTTCGGGCGCTTATTTTAGGCGCGGCTGTGCCCCGGGGACCCTTTTGGCACGGGAGGCCCCTCGCAAAGTCTGGCCCCATTCCGAGTCGGCGGACGAGACAGCCAGCCCACCCCAAGGCTATAGCCCACCCGTTTTGGGCATTTTGCGGCGGATGAACTTGGGGCGGGACCTTCGGGCGCTTATTTTGGGCGCGGCTGTGCCCCATGCCTATTTTGGCACATGGAGGCCCCTCGAAAAGTCTGGCCCCATTCAGAGTCCGGCGGACGAACTTGGCCAACCCAACCCCAAGGCAATAACCCCACCCGTTTTTGGGCATTTTGCGGCGGACGAACTTGGGGATGGGACCTTTGGGCGCTTATTTTTGGGCGCGGCTGTGCCCGCGGACTATTTTGGCGTTTTCGGCACAGGCGGAGGCCCCTCGCAAAGTCTGGCCCCATTCGGAGTCCGGCGGACGAACAGCCAGCCCCACCCCCAGGCTATAGCCCACCCGTTTTTGGGCATTTTGCGGCGGACGAACTTGGGGACGGGACCTTCGGGCGCTTATTTTTGGGCGCGGCTGTGCCGCGGCCTGGCCCCCAGCACACGGAGGCCCATCGCAAATTCTGGCCCCATTCCGTGTCCGGGGGACGAACAGCCAGCCCACCCCCAAGGCTATAGCCCACCCGTTTTTGGGCATTTTGCGGCGGACGAACTTGGGGACGGGACCCTTGGGTGCTTATTTTTGGGCGCGGCTGTGCCGCGGCCTATTTTAGCACACGGAGGCCCCTCGCAAAGTCTGGCCCCATTCCGAGTCCAGCGGGCCGAACAGCCAGCCCCACCCCAAGGCTATAGCCCACCCGTTTTTGGGCATTTTTTGCGGCGGACGAACAGGGGCCGGGACCTTGGGCGCTTATTTTTGGGCGCGGCTGTACCCGCGGCCTATTTTTGGCATACTGAGGCCCCTCGCAAAGTCTGGCCCCATTCCGAGTCAGGCGGCGGCCGAACAGCCAGCCCCACCCCAAGGCTATAGCCCACCCGTTTTTGGGCATTTTGCGGCGGACGAACTTGGGGACGGGACATTCGGGAGCTTATTTTTTGGCGCGGCTGTGCCCGCGGCCTATTTTTGGCACACGGATGCCCCTCGCAAAGTCTGGCCCCATTCCGAGTCCGGCGGACCCGAACAGCCAGCCCCACCCCAGGCTATAGGCCACCCGATGTTTGGCCATTTTTGCGGCGGATGAACTTGGGGACGGGACCTTCGGGCGCTTATTTTTGGGCGCGGCTGTGCCCGAGACCTATTTTTGGCACACGGAGGCCCCTCGCAAAGTCTGCCCCCATTCGAGTCCGGCGGACGAACTTGGCCACCCCCACCCCCCAGGCTATAGCCCCCCCATTTTTTGGGCATTTTTGTGGCGGACGAACTTGGGGACGGGACCTTCGGGCGCTTCTTTTTGGGCGCGCCTGTGCCCGCGGCCTATTTTTGGCACACGGAGGCTCCTCGCAAAGTCTGGCCCCATTCCGAGACCGGCGGGACAGAACTTGCCAGCCCCACCCCCAAGGCTATAGCCCACCCCGTTTTTAGGCATTTTGCGGCGGACGAACTTGGGGCGGGACCTTGGGCGCTTATTTTTGGGCGCGGCTGTGCCATGTGCCTATTTTTTGGCACACGGAGGCCCCTTCAAAGTCTGGCCCCATTCCGAGTCAGCGGACGTTTCGAACTTGGCCAGCCCCACCCCCAAGGCTATAGCCCAACGGTTTTTTTGGGCATTTTTGCGGCGGACGAACTTGGGGACGGGACCTTCGGGCACTTATTTTTGGGCTCGGCTGTGCCTTTGACCTATTTTGGCCACGGAGGCCCCTCGCAAAGTCTGGCCCCATTCCGAGTCCGGCGGAAGAACTTCGCCAACCCCACCCCCAAGGCTATAGCCCACCCGTTTTTGGGCATTTTGCGGCGGGCGAACTTGGGGGCGGGACCTTCGGGCGCCTTATTTTTGGGCGCGGCTGTGCCCGCGGCCTATTTTGGCACACGGAGGCCCCTCGCTTAAAGTCTGGCCCCATTCCGAGTCCGAGGCGGCCCGACAGGCCAGCCCCAGCCCCACCCCAAGGCTATAGCCCACCCGTTTTTGGGCATTTTTGCGGCGGACGAACTTGGGACGGGACAGGCGGGCGCTTATTTTTGGCCCGGCTGTGCCACGTTTGTTTGGCCTATTTTTGGCACCACGGAGGCCCCTGTAAAGTCTGGCCCCATTCCGAGTCCGGCGGCGGAACTTGGCCAGCCCCACCCCCAAGGCTATAGCCCACCCGTTTTGGGCATTTTGCGGCGGACGAACTTGGGACGGGACCTTGGGCGCTTATTTTTGGGCGCGGCTGCTGCCCCGCGGCCCCTATTTTTGGCACACGGAGGCCCTCGCAAAGTCTGGCCCCATTCCGAGTCAGGCGGACGAACAGCCAACCCACCCCCAAGGCTATAGCCCACCCGTTTTTAGGCATTTTGCGGACGAACTTTGGGGCGGGACCTTCGGGCGCTTATTTTTGGCGCGGCTGTGCCCGCGGCCTATTTTGGCACACGGAGGCCCCTGCAAAGTCTGGCCCCATTCCGAGTCCGGCGGACCGGACTTGGCCAGCCCCACCCCAAGGCTATAGCCCACCCGTTTTTGGGCATTTTTGCGGCGGACGAACTTGACAGGGACAGGACCTTCGGGCGCTTATTTTGGGCGCGGCTGTGCCCGCCCGGCCTATTTTGGCACCACGGAGGCCCCCTGGGCGCAAAGTCTGGCCCCATTCCGAGTCCGGCGGACGAACTTGGCCAGCCCCACCCCCAAGGCTATAGCCCACCCGTTTTTTGGGCATTTTTGCGGCGGACGAACTTGGGGACGGGACCTTCGGGCGCTTATTTTTGGGCGCGGCTGTGCCCGCGGCCTATTTTTAGCACACGGAGGCCCCTCGCAAAGTCTGGCCCCATTCCGAGTCCGGCGGACGAACTTGGCCAGCCCCACCCCCAAGGCTATAGCCCACCCGTTTTTTGGGCATTTTTGCGGCGGACGAACTTGGGGACAGGACCTTCGGGCGCTTATTTTTGGGTGCGGCTGTGCCCGCGGCCTATTTTTGGCACACGGAGGCCCCTCGCAAAGTCTGGCCCCATTCCGAGTCCGGCGGACGAACTTGGCCAGCCCACCCCAGGCTATAGCCCACCCGTTTTTGGGCATTTTGCGGCGGACGAACTTGGGGACGGGACCTTGGGCGCTTATTTTTGGGCGCGGCTGTGCCCCGCCTATTTTTGGCACCACGGAGGCCCCTCAAAGTCTGGCCCCATTCGAGTCCGGTGGACGAACAGCCAGCCCACCCCCAAGGCTATAGCCCACCAGATTTTTGGGCATTTGACGGCGCACGAACTTGGGGACCGGACCTTCGGCCGCTACTTTTTGGGCGCGGCTGGGCCCGAGGCCCAAGTAGGGAACACGGAGGCCCATCGCAAAGTCTGGCCCCATTCCGAGTCCCGGCGGATGAACAGCCCAGCCCCCAAGGCTATAGCCCGCCCGTTTTTGGGCATTTTGCGGCCAGACGAACTTGGGGCCGGGACCTTCGGGCGCTTATTTTTGGGTGCTGCTGTGCCCAGCTCCCAGCACCACGGAGGCCCCTCGCAAAGTCTGGCCCCATTCCGAGTCCGGCGGACGAACAGCCAGCCCACCTTTGAGGCTATAGCCCACCCGTTTTGGGCATTTTTGCGGCGGACCCGAACTTGGGACGGGACCTTGGGCACTTATTTTTGGGCGCGGCTGTGCCCTGCCCCCCTTTATTTTTGGCACAGGAGCCCCCTCGCAAGTCTGGCCCCATTAGAGTCCCGAGGAGGAAGGCGGGCCAGGCAGCCAACCCATCCCCCCAAGGCTATAGCCCACCCGTTTTTAGGCATTTTTGCGGCCCGGACGAACTTGGGATGGGACCTTCGGGCGCTTATTTTTGGGCGCGGCTGTGCCCGCTGAGTCTATTTTGGCACACGGAGGCCCCTCGCAAAAGTCTGGCCCCATTCCGAGTCCGGTGGCCCGAGCAGCCAGCCCACCCCCAGAGCTATAGCCCACCCGTTTTTGGGCATTTTTGCGGCGAGACGAACTTGGGGACGGGACCTTGGGGCTTATTTTTGGGCGGCTGTGCCATCGGCCTATTTTTGGCACACGGAGGGCCCTCGCAAAGTCTGGCCCCATTCCGAGTCCGGCGGGGAACAGCCACCCCACCCCCAAGGCTATAGCCCACCCCGTTTTGGGCATTTTGCGGCGGACGAACTTGGGGATGGGACCTTGGGCGCTTATTTTTGGGCGCGGCTGTGCCCATGACCCTGGCCCAGCACCACGGAGGCCTCGCAAAAGTCTGGCCCCATTCCGAGTCCGGTGGACGAACTTAGCCAGCCCCCAAGGCTATAGCCCACCCGTTTTTGGGCATTTTGCGGAGGACGAACTTGGGGATGGGACCTTGGGCGCTTATTTTTGCCAGCGGCTGTGCCCGCGGCCTATTTACCCAGCACACGGAGGCCCCTGCAAGTCTGGCCCCATTCCGAGTCCGGCGGACGAACAGCCAGCCCACCCCAAGGCTATAGCCCACCCGTTTTTGGGCATTTTGCGGCGGGCGAACTTGGGGACGGGACCTTGGGCGCTTATTTTGGGCGCGGCTGTGCCCGCGGCCTTTTTGGCACACGGAGGCCCCTCGCAAAGTCTGGCCCCATTCCGAGTCCGGCGGGCGAACAGCCAACCCCACCCCCAGGCTATAGCCCACCCGTTTTTGGGCATTTTGCGGCGGGCCGAACTTGGGGCGGGACCTTCGGCGCTTATTTTTGGCGCGGCTGTGCCGCTATCTGGTTTGACACACGGAGGCCCCTCGCAAGAAGTCAGCCCCATTCCGAGTCCGGGCGGACAAGACAGCCAGCCGCCCCCAAGGCTATAACCCACCCGTTTTGGGCATTTTGCGGCGGACCGGGCAGGGACAGGACCTTCGGGCGCTTATTTTTGGGCGCGGCTGTGCCCGGCCTAGCCACAGCACCACGGAGGCCCCTCGCAAAGTCTGGCCCCATTCGAGTCCGGCGGACGAACTTGGCCAGCCCGCCCCCAGAGCTCTAGCCACGCCGTTTTTGGGCATTTTTGCGCGGACGAACTTGGGGCCCAGGACCTTTGGGCTCTTATTTTTGGGATGGCTGTGCCTTCCTGGCCACACGTTTGGCCCCTGCAAAGTGCGGCCCCATTCAGAGTCGGCGGACGAACTTGGCCAGCCCGCCCCAAGGCTATAGCCCACCGTTTTTGGGCATTTTTGCGGCGGACGGAACTTGGGGCCAGGACGCCGGGCGCTTATTTTTGGAGCGGCCCCTGTGCCAGCGGCCTATTTTTGGCACAAGAGGCCCCTCGCAAAAGCGCCCAGGCCCCGTTCCAAGTCGGCGAGACGAACTTGGCCAGCCCCACCCCAAGGCTATAGCCCACCCGTTTTTGGGCATTTTGCGGAGGACGAACTTGGGGGCCGGGACCTTGGCGCTTATTTTGGGTGCGGCTGTGCCCGCTGCCTATTTTTGGCACACGGAGGCCCCTCGCAAAGTCTGGCCCCATTCGAGTCCGAGGCGGATGAGGCTGGCCAGCCCCACCCCAAGGCTATAGCCCACCAGTTTTTGGGCATTTTGCGGCGGACGAACTTGGGGACGGGACCTTCGGGCGCTTATTTTGGGGGCGCGGCTGTGCCCGGCCTGGCCTAATTCAGGCACTGCTTAGAGGCCCCTCGCAAAAGTCTGGCCCCATTCGAGGCCCGGCGGACCGCGCTTGGCCAGCCCCACCCCCAGGCTATAGCCCACCCGTTTTTGGGCATTTTTGCGTCAGCCCAGACGAACTTGGGGGCGGGACCTTTGGCGCTTATTTTTTGGGCGCGGCTGTGCCCGCGGCCTATTTTTGGCACACGGAGGCCCCTCGCAAAGTCTGGCCCCATTCGGGAGTCCGGCGGACGAACTTAGCCAGCCCCACCCCAAGGCTATAGCCCACCCGTTTTTGGGCATTTTGCGGCGGGACGAACTTGGGGGATGGGACCTTGGGCGCTTATTTTTGGGCGCGGCTGTGCCCGTGGCCTAGCCCAGCACCACGGAGGCCCCTTGCAAAGTCTGGCCCCATTCGAGTCGGTGGACGAACCAGCCAGCCCCCCAAGGCTATAGCCCACCCGTTTTTTGGGCATTTTGCGGCGGACTTGAACTTGGGGACGGGACCTTCGGGCGCTTATTTTGGGCGCGGCTGTGCCCAGGCCTATTTTGGCAGCACGGAGGCCCCTCGCAAAGTCTGGCCCCATTCGAGTCAGGCGGACGAACTTGGCCAGCCAGCCCCACCCCCAGGCTATAGCCCACCCGTTTTTGGGCATTTTGCGGCGGACGAACTTGGGGACAGGACCTTCGGGCGCTTATTTTGGCGCGGCTGTGCCGCGGCCTGGCCCACAGCACACGGAGGCCCCTGCAAAGTCTGGCCCCATTCGAGTCCAGCGGACGAAGCAGCCAGCCCCACCTTTGAGCTATAGCCGCCCGTTTTTGGGCATTTTGCGGCGGACGAACTTGGGGACGGGACCTTCGGGTGCTTATTTTTGGGCGCGGCAGTGCCCGCGGCCTATTTTGGCACACGGAGGCCCCGCAAAGTCTGGCCCCATTCCGAGTCCCAGTGAGACGAACTTGGCCAGCCCACCCCAAGGCTATAGCCCACCCGTTTTTGGGCATTTTTGCGGCGGACGAACTTGGGGACGGGACCTTGGTGCTTATTTTTGGGCGCGGCTGTGCCCCTGGCCTATTTTGGCACACGGAGGCCCCTCGCAAAGTCTGGCCCCATTCCCAGAGTCCGGCGGACGAACAGCCAGCCCCCCCCCCAAGGCTATAGCCCACCCGTTTTGGGCATTTTTGCGGCGGACGAACTTGGGGACGGGACCTTCGGTGCTTATTTTTGGCGCGGCTGTGCCCATGGCCTATTTTGGCACACGAGAGGCCCCTCGCAAAGTCTGGCCCCATTCGATTCCGGCGGACGAACAGCCAGCCCACCCCCAAGGCTATAGCCCACCGTTTTTGGGCATTTTGCGGCGGACGAACTTGGGACAGGACCTTCGGGCGCTTATTTTTGGCTGCGGCTGTTCCCGGCTATTTTTTTGCACCACGGAGGCCCCTCGCAAAGTCTGGCCCCATTCGATTCCCCAGCGGACAAGACAGCAGCCCCACCCCCAAGCTATAGCCCACCCGTTTTTGGGCATTTTGCTGCGGACGAACTTGGGGGGCCAGGACCTTCAGGCGCTTATTTTTAAGCCGCGGCTGTGCCAGCCCTATTTTTTGGCTCACGGAGGCCCCTCGCAAGTCTGGCCCCATTCCGAGTCCAGCGGACGAGCTTGGCCAGCCCCACCCCCAAGGCTATAGCCCACCCGTTTTTGGGCATTTTTTGCGGACGAACTTGGGGACGGGACCTTGGGAGCTTATTTTTGGAGTGCGGCTGTGCCCGCTGCCTATTTTGCACACGGAGGCCCCTCGCAAAAGTCTGGCCCCATTAAGAGTCCGGCGGACCGAACAGCCAGCCCCACTTTAAGGAGCTATAGCCCGCCCCGTTTTTGGGCATTTTTGCGGCGGACGCGAACTTGGGGCGGCTGGGACCTTCGGGCGCTTATTTTTGGGCCAGCTGCTGTGCCCGCGTCCTATTTTGGCACACGGAGGCCCCTCGCAAAGTCTGGCCCCATTCGAGTCCGGCGGACCCGAACTTGGCCAGCCCCACCCCCAAGGCTATAGCCACACCGTTTTTGGGCATTTTAGGCGGACAGAACTTGGGGACGGGACCTTGGGCGCTTATTTTTGCAGGCGGCTGTGCCCGCGGCCTATTTTGGTACACGCAGGCCCCTCAAAGTCTGGCCCCATTCCGAGTCCGGCATTCCGACAGCCAGCCCAGCCCCAAAGGCTATAGCCCACCCGTTTTGGGCATTTTTGCGGGGACGAACAGGGGCCGGGACCGGGCGCTTATTTTGGGCGCGGCTGTGCCCGTGACCTATTTTGGCACACGGGCCCCTGCAAAGTCTGGCCCCATTCCGGAGTCCGGCGGACGAACAGCCAGCCCCACCCCCAAGGCTATAGCCCACCCGTTTTTGGGCATTTTTGCGGGCGGACGAACAGGGGCCAGGACCTTGGGCGCTTATTTTTGGGGCGCGGCTGTGTCTCGGCCTGGCCCTAGCACACGGGGGGCCCCAGCACACGTTCAGAGGCCCCTCGCAAAGTCTGGCCCCATTCCGAGCCCCTTGCAAAGTACGGATGAACTTCAGCCAGCCCCACCCCCAAGGCTATAGCCCACCCGTTTTTTGGGCATTTTGCGGCGGGCGAACTTGGGGACGGGACCTTTGGGTGCTTATTTTGAGACCGCGGCTGTGCCCATTGGCCTATTTTAGCACGGAGCCCCCTCGCAAAGTCTGGCCCCATTCCGAGTCAGGCGGACCGAACTTGGCCAGCCCACCCCAAGGCTATAGCCCACCCGTTTTTGGGCATTTTGCGGCGGACGAACTTGGAGGGCCAGGACCTTGGGGCGCTTATTTTGGGCTTTGGCTGTGCCCGCGGCTATTTTTGCTGCAGGCCCCTGAAGCTCACAGCCCCATTCCCGAGTCCGGCGGCGTGAACTTGCCCAGCCCCACCCCCAAGGCTATAGTCCACCCGTTTTTGGGCATTTTGCGTGGACGAACTTGGGACGGGACCTTCAGGCGCTTATTTTTGGCGCGGCTGTGCCCGCGGCCTGGCCTGACACACCGGAGGCCTCGCAAAGTCTGGCCCCATTCCCGAGTCCGTAGGCGAACTTGGCCAGCCCCACCCCCAAGGCTATAGCCCACCCGTTTTTGGGCATTTTTGCGTGAGGATGAACTTGGGGGCGGGACCTTGAGGCGCTTATTTTTGGGCGCGGCTGTGCCCATGTGGATTTTAGCGTCCCCTTTTTGGCTGGAGGCCCCTCGCAAGAGTCTGGCCCCATTCGCGGGCCAGTGGCTGAGCAGCCCCCAGCGCAAAGTCTGGCCCCACCCCAAGGCTATAGCATCCACCCCGTTTTTGGCCATTTTGCATTTTAGCGGACGAACTGGGGGGCGGGACCTTGGGGCGCTTATTTTTGGGTGCTGGCTGTGCCCCGCCTATTTTAGGCTGACGGAGGCCCCTCGCAAAGTCTGGCCCCATTCGAGTCCGGCGGACGAACTTAGTGACCACCCCCAGGCTATAGCCCACCCGTTTTTGGGCATTTTTGCGGACGAACTTGGGGACGGGACCTTCGGGCGCTTATTTTTGGAGCTGTGCCCGGCTATTTTGGTACCAGGCCCATCAAGTCGGGCCCCATTAGAGGAACTTGTAGCCCCAAGTATAGCCACCGTTTTGGGCATCCCACGGCGGATGAACTTAGGGGACGGGACCTTCGGGCGCTTATTTTTGGTGCAGCTGTGCCAGCGGCCTGGCCCACAGGACACGGAGGCCCTCGCAAAGTCTGGCCCCATTTCAGGTCGGCGGGCCCGAACTTAGCCAGCCCCACCCCAAGGTATAGCCCACCCGTTTTTGGGCATTTTACGGCGGACGAACTTGGGGCAAGGACCTTCGAGCGCTTATTTTTTCGCGGCTGTGCCCGTGGCCTAGTTTTAGCACGGAGGCCCCTCGCAAAGTCTGGCCCCATTCCGGAGTCCAGGCGGGAACTTGGCCAGCCCCACCCCAAAGCTATAGCCCACCCGTTTTTGGGCATTTTGGCGGACCGAACTTGGGGAGCGGGACCTTTGGGCGCTTATTTTTGGCCGCGGCTGTGACCACAACCGTCTGGCCCACCGGAGGCCCCTCGCAAAGTCTGGCCCCATTCCGAGTCCCGGCGGACGAGGCAGCCAGCCCCACCCCAGGCTATAGCCCACCCGTTTTGGGCATTTTGCAGCGGACCAGACTTGGGGATGGGACCTTGGGCGCTTACTTTCGCGGCTGTGCCGTGGCCTATTGCGGAGGCCCCTCGCAAAGTCTGGCCCCATTCCGAGTCCAGCGGACGGAGCAGCCAGCCCCACCCCCAAGGCTATATCCCACCCGTTTTTGGGCATTTTTGCGGCGGACGAACTTGGGGCGGGACCTTCGGGCGCTTATTTTTAGGCGCGGCTGTGCCATGGCCTGCCTTAGCACACACGGAGCCCTCGCAAAGTCTGGCCCCATTCCCGGAGTCCGGCGAGACGAACTTGGCCAGCCGCCCCCGAGGCTATAGCCCACCCGTTTTTGGGCATTTTTTGCGGCGGACGAACTTGGGGCCGGGACCTTCGGCGCTTATTTTTGGGTGCGGCTGTGCCCGTGGCTATTTTGGCACACAGGCCCCTCGCAAAGTCTGGCCCCATTCAGTCCGGCGGACGAACTTGGCCAGCCCACCCCCAAGGCTATAGCCACCCGTTTTAGGCATTTTTGCGGCGGATGAACTTGGAGTGGGACCTTGAGCGCTTATTTTTGGGCGCGGCTGTGCCTCGGCCTATTTTGGCACACGAGGCCCCTGGAGCCCCATTCCCCCGAGTCAGGCGGATGAACTTGTCTGGCCCCTTGGGCGCGGCTGTGCACGCATCCTATTTGAGACACGGAGGCCCCTCGAGTCTGGCCCATTCCGGCCAGCCCCACCCCCAAGGCTATATCCTTCCCATTTTTAGGCATTTTGCGGCGGACGAACTTGGGGCGGGACCTTCGGGTGCTTATTTTTGGCAGCTGTGCCAGCGGCCTGTGCCGGCCCGGCCCATCGCAAAGTCGGCCTGGTCAAGAGTCCGGCCGAACAGCAACCAACCCCAGGTCTGCCCACCCGTTTTTGGCATTTTGCGGAGGATGAACTTGGGGGCCAGGACCTTCGGGCGCTTATTTTCCCAGGCGCGGCTGTGCCCGCGTCCTGGCCCCTGTAGCTGAGAGGCCCCTCGCAAAAGTCTGGCCCCATTCAGTCCAGCGGACGAACAGCCAGCCCACCCCCAAGGCTATAGCCCACCCATTTTTGGGCATTTTGCGGCGGACGAACTTTGGGACAGGACCTTCGGGCGCTTATTTTGGGCGCGGCTGTGCCCAGTCTATTTTGGCAGCGGAGGCCCCTTGCAAAGTCTGGCCCCATTCGAGGTCCAGCGAGGCGAACTTGGCCAGCCCCACCCCCAAGGCTATAGCCCACCGTTTTAGGCATTTTTGAAGCGAGACGAACTTGGGGATGGGACCTTCGGCGCTTATTTTGGGCGCGGCTGTGCCCGCGGCCTATTTTGGCACCAGGAGGCCCCTGCCAAGTCGGCCCCATTCGAGGCCGAGGCGGACCCGAGACTTGGCCAACCCCACCCCCAAGGCTATAGCCCACCGTTTTTGGGCATTTTTGTTGGCGGACGGTTTTGGGGGGCCAGGACCGCCGGGCGCTTATTTTTGGATGCGGCTGTGCCCATGACCTCTCTTAGGCACAAGGAGGCCCCTGCAAAGTCTGGCCCCATTCGGAGTCCGTGACCCGACTTGGCCAGCCCACCCCCAGGCTATAGCCCACCCGTTTTTAGGCATTTTGCGGCGGACTAACTTGGGGACGGGACCTTCGGCGCTTACTTTTGGGCGCGGCTGTGCCCCTCGGCCTATTTTTGGCACACGGAGGCCCCTATCAAAGTCTAGCTCCATTCCCGGTCCGGCGGACCGATCTTGGCCAACCCACCCCCAGGCTATAGCCCACCGTTTTGGGCATTTTTGCGGCGGACGAACTTGGGACGGGACCTTCGGGCGCTTATTTTTGGCGCAGGCTGTGCCGCGTCTGGCCCTGACACGCGGAGGCCCCGCAAAGCGGATCTGGGCGTTCTTTGGGCATTAGGGTCCGAGGCACTGGACCCCGACCTTGGCCTTATTTTTGGACCCCGCCCCCTATTTTAACATGGAGGCCCCCGTGGCCCCGTTAGAGGTCCGGCGGCATTTTGCCCGCCCAGGACGGAACTTGGGGAACGGGACCTTCAGGCGCTTATTTTTAGATCGGCTGTGCCGTGGCCTATTTTTGGCACATGGGGCCTAAAGTAAAGCCCCATTCAGGCCGGCGGGAACCAGGCAGCCAGCCCGCCCGATATAACCCACCCGTTTTAGGCATTTTTGGGTGTATTAGACAGGCGGGAGGCCTTGGACCGGGCGCTTATTTTTGGTGGCGGCTGTGCCCACTTCCCACCCAGCACCACGAAGGCCCCTCGCAAAGTCTGGCCCCATTCCGAGTCCGGCGGACAATCTTGGCCAGCCCACCTAAGACTATAGCCACCACCGTTTTTGGGCATTTTGAGGCGGATGAACTTGGGGCGGGACCTTTGGCGCTTATTTTTGGGAGCGGCTGCCCGCGGCTAACCCCCAGCACCACGGAGGCCTCGCAATGTCTGGCCCCATTCCGAGTCCGAGGCGGGAACTTTGCCAGCCAGCCCCCAAGGCTATAGCCCGCCGTTTTTGGGCATTTTGCGGCGGGGAAGGCAGGGACCGGACCTTAGGCGCTTATTTTTGGCTGCGGCTGTCCTTTGACCTATTTTTACACACGCAGGCCCCTCACAAAGTCTGACCCCATTCCGGGTCCGGCCCGGACAGGCCAGCCACCCAGGCTATAGCCCACCCATTTTTGGGCATTTTGCGGCGGGCGAACTTGGGGCCCGGGACCTTTGGGCGCTTATTTTTGGCGCGGCTGACTGCCCGGTGGCCTATTTTTGGGACTGAGGGCCCCCTGCAAAGTCAGCCCCCATTCAGGTCAGTGAGACGAAGGCAGCCAGCCCACCCCCAAGGCTATAGCCACCGTTTTTTGGGCATTTTGCGGCGGGCTTGAACTTGGGGACAGGACCTTCGGCGCTTACTTTTTGGGTGCGGCTGTGCCCTCCATATTTTGGCACACCCAGGCCCCTCGCAAATTCTGGCCCCATTCCGAGTCCGGTGGACAGGAACCCAGCCAGCCCCACCCCCAAGGCTATAGCCCACCATTTTTGGGCATTTTGCGGTGGACGAACAGGGACCAAGGACCTTCGGGCACTTATTTTTGAGGCGCGGCTGTGCCCGCCGTCTGATTTTAGCACACGAGGCCCTCGCAAAGTCTGTCCCATTCGAGTCCGAAGCGGACCAGACAGCCAGCCCCGCTAAGGTAAGCCCACCGTTTTTGGGCATTTTTATTAGCCCGGAGAAACGCAGGGGCCCAGGACCTTCGAGGGGCGCTTATTTTGGGCGCGGCTGTGCCCGCAGCCCTATCTTTGGCTACGGAGGCCTGGGCAAAGTCTGGCCCCATTAGGAGTCCGGCGGACGGGCAGCCAGCCCCACCCCCCAGCTATAGCCCACCCGTTTTGGGCATTTTTTGCAGTGGTCGAACTTGCGGATGGGACCTTTGGGTGCTTATTTTTAAGGCGCGGCTGTGCCCGCATCCTTCTGACAGCGGAGGCCCCTTGCAAAGTCTGGCCCCATTCCGAGCCCGTGGGCGCTAAGCCAGCCCCACCCCAAGCATAGCCATAGTTTTTGGGCATTTTTTGCGGCGGACGGAACTTGGGACGGGACCTTCGGGCGCTTATTTTGGGCGCGGCTGTGCCCACCGGCCCTATTTTGGCACACGGAGGCCCCTATCAAAGTCTGGCCCCATTCCGAGTCCGGTGAGACGAACTTGGCCAGCCCCCACCCCGACCTATAGCCCACCGTTTTTGGGCATTTTTGCGGCGGCCGAACTTGGGGGCGGGACCTTCGGGCACTTATTGCAGGCAGACGGTTGTGCCCGCGGCCCTGGCCCACAACACCACGGAGGCCCCTCACAAAAGTCTGGCCCATTCCGAGTCAGTGAGGCAGGGATTGCCATCCCACCCCAGGCTATAAGCCCACCCCATTTTTGGACATTTTGCGGCGGACGAACTTGGGGACGGGACCTTCGGGCGCTTATTTTTGGGCGCGGCTGTGCCCGCGGCCTATTTTTGGCACACGGAGGCCCCTCGCAAAGTCTGGCCCCATTCCGAGTCCGGCGGGACAGCCAGCCCCCCCCCAAGGCTATAGCCCACCCGTTTTTTGGCAATTTTTGCGGCGGTCGAACTTGGGGGCGGGACCTTCGGGCGCTTATTTTTGGGCGCGGCTGTGCCCGCTGGCCTATTTTTGGCACCACGGAGCCCCTCGCAAAGTCTGGCCCCATTCCGAGTCCGGCGGACGAACTTGGCCAGCCCCACCCCCAAGGCTATAGCCCACCCGTTTTTGGGCATTTTGCGGCGGACGAACTTGGGGACGGGACACTCGGGCGCTTATTTTTGGGCGCGGCTGTGCCCGCAGCCTTTTTTGGCACACGGAGGCCCCTCGCAAAGTCTGGCCCCATTCCGAGTCCGGCGGACGAACAGCCAGCCCCACCCCAAGGCTATAGCCCTGACCGTTTTTAGGCATTTTGCGGCGGAGGAACTTAGGACGGGACCTTCGGGCGCTTATTTTGGGTGCGGCTGTGCCGCGGCCTATCTTAGGCACACGGAGGCCCCTCGCAAAGTCTGCCCCCATTAGGAGTAGGCGGACGAACTTGGCAGCCCACCCCAGGCTAGCCCGCACCGTTTTTGGGCATTTTTGCGGCGGACCAGACTTGGGGCGGGACCTTCGGCGCTTATTTTGGGCGCGGCTGTGCCCCTACGGCCTGGCCCGGCTGCAGGCCTCGCAAAGTCTGGCCCCATTCCAGGTCAGGCGGGCCCAGGCAGCCAGCCCCTTTAATTTATAGCCACCCCGTTGCCCAGGCATTTTTGCGGTGGGCGAACTTGGGGACGGGACCTTCAGAGGCTTATTTTTGGGCGCGGCTGTGCGGGGAGCCTGACACAGCGCGCGAAGGCCCCTACGCAAAAGTCTGGCCCCGTTAAGGTCCGGCGGAGGACAGGCAGCCCACCCCAGTACATAGCCGCCTTGACCGTTTTGGGCATTTTGCGGCGGACAGAACATAGGGACGGGACCTTCGAGCGCTTATTTTGGGCGCCGCTGTGCCCGCGGCCTATCTTGCTTTACGGGAGGCCCCTACCAGTAAGTCTGGCCCCATTCAGAGTCGTAGCCGAAGTTGGCCAACCCACCCCCAAGGCTATAGCCCACCCGTTTTGGGGCATTTTACGGCGGACGAACTTGGGGGCAGGACCTTCGGGGCACTTATTTTTGGGCGCGGCTGTGCCCGCGGCCTATTACAGCACACGGAGGCCCCTACGCAAAAGTCGCTGGCCCCATTCCGAGGCGGACGAACTTGGCCAGCCCAAGGGTATAGCCGCTTTCGTTTTAGGCATTTTACGCGGACGAACTTGCGGATGGGACCTTCGAGGGCACTTATTTTTTGGCGTGGCTGTGCCGCGGCCTGTTTTTACTAACTACAGGCCCCTAAAAAGTCTGGCCCCATTAAGGCCGCGGACGAGCACAAACCAGCCCACCCCAGGCTATAGCCCACCCGTTTTTTGGGCATTTTACGGCGGACGGACTTAGGGACAGGACCAGGGCGCTTATTTTTGGCGCGGCTGTGCCCGCGGCCTATTTTAGTACACGGAGGCCCCTCACAAGTCTGGCCCGATTAGGTCCGTGGGCCAGACAAGCCAGCCCCGCCCCAAGCTATAGCCCAATAGTTTTTAGGCATTTTGCGAGCGGACGAACATGGGACGGGACTTGGGCGCTTATTTTGGGCCCGGCTGTGCCCGCAGCCTATTTTAGCACACGGAGGCCCCTGCAAAGTCTGGCCCCATTCCGAGTCCAGCGGGACGAACTTAGCCCAACCCCGCTGAGGCTATAGCCCCACCGTTTTGGGCATTTTGTGGCGGACGAACTTGGGAGGCGGGACCTTCGGGCGCTTATTTTGGGTGCGGCTGTGCCCCGGCCTATCTTCCCAGCACCACGGAGGCCCTCGCAAGTGTGGACGGAGGGTTGGCCAGCCCCACCCCCAAGGCTGTAGCCACCCGTGTTTGGGGCATTTTGTGGCGGACCGAGCAGGGACGGGACCTTCGGGCACTTATTTTTGGGTGGCGACTGTCTGTTGCAGCACCACGGAGGCCCCTCGGAAAAGTCTGGTCCCATCCCGAGTCAGCGGAGACCAGGCCAGCGCCCCACCCCAGGCTATAGCGCACCCATTTTTGGGCATTTTTTGCGGTGGGCCCGAACTTGGGGAGGCGGGACCTTCGGGCGCTTATTTTGGGTGCGGCTGTGCCCGCATCTGGCCCCCAGCACATGGAGGCCTCACATGAAAGTCTGGCCCCATTCGAGTCCGGCGGACGAGCTTGGCCAACCCCCACCCCAGGGCTATAGCCACCCCATTTTTAGGCATTTTGCGGTGGGCCGGAGCAGGGGCGGGACGTTCGGGCGCTTATTTTGGCGTGGCTGTGCCCGCCGTCATTCTTCCCAGCCACGGAGGCCCCTCGCAAAGTCTTGCCCCATTTCAGGCCGAGCGGACGAACTTGGCCAGCCCCCTTTGAGCTGTAGCCACCGTTTTTGGGCACCGGGCGGATGAACTTGGGAGACGGAACCGGTCCTTTATTTTTGGGCGGCTCTTCACATGGCTATTTTTATTTCCACGGAGGCCCCTCGCAAAATCTGGCCCCATTCGAGGTCCCAGCCGGACGAACTTTGCCAGCCCCGCCCCCAAGCCATAGCAGCCCCGTTTCCCAGGCGTTATTGCGCGGAGCGAACTTGGGAGGCGGGACCTTGGGCGTTTATTTAGTGCTGACATTCCACATGACTATTTTTAACAACGAGACCCCTGTAAGTGCGCCCCATTCGGCGGTCAGGCGGACGAAGTTGGCCATCCCAGCCTTTGAAATTTATACTTGCTTAGTTTTAGAGCGTTTTGCGGCAGACGAACTTGGGGACGGGGCCTTCGGGCATTTATTTTTGGACGCGGCTGAGCCCGCGGCTTAATTTTGGCACACGGAGGCCCCTCGCAAAGTCTGGCCCCATTCCGAGTCCGGCGGACGAACTTGGCCAGCCCTACCCCCAAGGCTATAGCCCACCCGTTTTTTGGGCATTTTTGCGGCGGACGAGCTTGGGGACGGGACCTTCGGGTACTTATTCTTGGGTGCGGCTGTGCCCGCGGCCTATTTTTGGCACACGGAGGCCACTCGCAAAGTCTGGCTCCATTCCAAGTCCGGCGGACGAACTTGGTCAGCCCCACCCCCAAGGCTATAGCCCACCCGTTTTTTGCGTATTTTTGCGGCGGACGAACTTGGGGAGGGGCACTGAGGCGGTGATGTTTGGGGGCGGCTGGGCCCCGCGGCCTATGTTTGGCACGCGGTGGCCCCTCGCAAAGTATGGCCCCATTCCGAGTCCAGCGGACAGAACAGCCAGCCCCACCCCAAGGCTATAGCCCACCCGTTTTTGGGCATTTTTGCGGCGGACGAACTTGGGGACGGGACCTTCGGGCGCTTATTTTCGGGCGCGGCTGTGCCCGCGGCCTATTTTTGGCACACGGAGGCCCCTCGCAAAGTCTGGCCCCATTCCGAGTCCGGCGGACGAACTTGGCCAGCCCCACCCCCAAGGCTATAGCCCACCCGTTTCTTGGGCATTTTTGCGGCGGACGAACTTGGGGACGGGACCTTTGGGCGCTTATTTTTGGGCGCGGCTGTGCCCGCGGCCTATTTTTGGCACACAGAGGCCCCTCGCAAAGTCTGGCCCCATTCCGAGTCCGGCGGACGAACTTGGCCAGCCCCACCCCCAAGGCTATAGTCCACCCGTTTTTTATGCATTGTTGCGGCGGACGAACTTCGGGACGGGACCTTCGGGCGCTTATTTTTGGGCGCGGCTGTGCCCGCGGCCTATTTTTGGCACACGGAGGCCCCTCGGAAAGTCTGGCCCCATTCCGAGTCCGGCGGACGAACTCGGCCAGCCCCACCCCCAAGGCTATAGCCCACCCGCACCCAGGCATTTTTTTGGCGGACGAACTTGGGGCCGGGACCTTGGGCGCTTATTTTTGGCGCGGCTGTGTCCACGTCTATTTTGGCACACGCAGGCCCTACGCAAAGTCTGGCCCCATTCCGAGGTCCGGCGGACAGGCAGCCAGCCCCACCCCAAGGTATCGCCCACCCGTTTTTAGGCATTTTTTGCGGCGGACGAACTTGGGGCCAGGACCTTGGGCGCTTATTTTTGGGTGCGGCTGTTCCGCGGCCTGGCCACAGCACATGGAGGACCCTCGCAAGTCTGGCCCCATTCCGAGTCAGGCGGACGAACTCCCGGCCCCACCCCTGAGCCTGTACCAGTTTTTGGGCATTTTTGCGTCGGACGAACTTGGGGAGGACGGGACCTTGAATCTTATTTTGGGCGCGCCTTTGCCCGCCATCCTGGTTTTGGCACACGGAGGCCCTCGCAAAGTCTGGCCCGTTCAATCCGGCGGGAACTTGGCCAGCCCCACCCCCAAGCTAGCCACACCCGTTTTTGGGCATTTTGTAGGCGGACGAACTTGGGGACGGGACCTTGAGCGCTTATTTTTGGTGTGGCTGTGCCACAGCGGCCTATTTTTGGGGCTCGGAGGCCCCTCAGAAGTCTGGCCCATTCCGAGTCAAGCCGAGTGTTTCCAGCCAGCCCCACCCCCAAGGGCCAGCCCACCGTTTTTAGGCATTTTGCGGTGGGTGAACTGGGGGACGGGACTTCAGGTGCTTATTTTTGGGTGCGCTGTGCCCACCTTGTCCTATTTTTAGCACACAGGCCCTGCGCAAAGTCTAGCCCCATTCAGCGGCCTGGCGGACGAGCACTTGTATCTACCTAGGCCCCATAGCCCACCCGTTTTGGGCATTTTGAGGCGGACGAACTTGGGACGGGAACTTCGGGCTCTTATTTTTGGGCGCGGCTTTGCCCGCGGTCTATTTTTGGCACACGGAGGCCCCTCGCAAAGTCTGGCCCCATTCCGAATCCGGCGGACGAACTTGGCCAGCCCCACCCCCATGGCTAGCCCACCCTTTTTTTGGGCATTTTTGCGGCGGCCGAACTTGGGGACGGGACCTTCGGGCACTTATTTATGGGCGCGGCTGTGCCCGCGGACTATTTTTGGCAAACGGAAGCCCCTCGCAAAGTCTGGCCCCATTCCGAGCCCGGCGGACGAACTTGGCCAGCCCTACCCCCAAGGCTATAGCCCACCCGTTTTTTGGGCATTACTGCGGCGGACGAACTTGGGGACGGGACCTTTTGGGCGCTTATTTTTGGGCGCGGCACATTTTTGGCGCACGGAGGCCCCTCGCAAAGTCTGGCCCCATTCCGAGTCCGGCGGACGAACTTGGCCAGCCCCACCCCCAAGGCTATAGCCCACCTGTTTTTTGGGCATTTTTGCGGCGGACGAACTTGGGGACGGGACCTTCGGGCGCTTATTTTTGGGCGCGGCTGTACCCGTAGCCTATTTTGGCACACGGAGGCCCCTCGCAAAGTCTGGCCCCATTCCGAGTCCGGCGGACGAACTTGGCCAGCCCCACCCCCAAGGCTATAGCCCACCCGTTTTTTGGGCATTTTTGCGGCGGACGAACTTGGGGACGGGACCTTCGGGCGCTTATTTTTGGGCGCGGCTGTGCCCGCGGCCTATTTTTGGCACACGGAGGCCCCTCGCAAAGTCTGGCCCCATTCCGAGTCCGGCGGACGAAGTTGGCCAGCCCCACCCCCAAGGCTATAGCCCACCCGTTTCTTGGCCATTTTTGCGGTGGACGAACTTGGGGATGGGACCTTCGGGCGCTTAATTTTGGGCGCGGCTGTGCCCGCGCCCTATGTTTTGGCACACGGAGGCCCCTCGCAAAGTCTGGTCCCATTCCGAGTCCGGCGGACGAACTTGGCCAGCCCCACCCCCAAGGCTAAAGCCCACCCGTTTTTTGGGCATTTTTGCGGTGGACGAACTTGGGGACGGGACCTTCGGTTGCTTTTTTTGGGCGCGGCTGTGCCCGCGGCCTATTTTTGGCACACGGAGGCCCCTCGCAAAGTCTGGCCCCATTCCGAGTCCGGCGGACGAACTTGGCCAGCCCCACCCCCAAGGCTATAGCCCACCCGTTTTTTGGGCATTTTTGCGGCGGACGAACTTGTGGACGGGACCTTCGGGCGCTTATTTTTGGGCGCGGCTGTGCCCGCGGCCTATTTTTGGCACACGGAGGCCCCTCGCAAAGTCTGGCCCCATTCCGAGTCCGGCGGACGAACTTGGCCAGCCCCACCCCCAAGGCTATAGCCCACCCATTTTTGGGGCATTTTTGCGGCGGACGAACTTGGGGACGGGACCTTCGGGCACTTATTTTTGGGCGCGGCTGTGCCCGCGGCATATTTTTGGCACACGGAGGCCCCTCGTAAAGTCTGGTTCCATTCCGAGTCCGGCGAACGAACTAGGCCAGCCCCACACCCAAGGCTATAGCCCACCCGTTTTTTGGGCATTTTTGCGGCGGACGAACTTGGGGACGGGACCTTCGGGCACGGCTGTGTCCGCGGCCTATTTTTGGCACACGGAGGCCCCTCGCAAAGTCTGGCCCCATTCCGAGTCCGGCGGACGAACTTGGCCAGCCCCACCCCCAAGGCTATAGCCCACCCGTTTTTGGGCATTTTTGCGGCGGACAAACTTGGGGACGGGACCTTCGGGCGCTTATTTTTGGGCGCGGCTGTGCCCACGGCCTATTTTGGCACACGGAGGCCCCTCGCAAAGTCTGGCCCCATTCCGAGTCCGGCGGATGAACTTGGCCAGCCCCACCCCCAAGGCTATAGCCCAACTGTCCTTTGGGGAATCTCGCGGGGTACGAACTTGGGGACGGGACCTTCGGGCGCTTATTTTTGGGCGCGGCTGCCCGCGGCCTATTTTTTTGGCACAAGGAGGCCCCTGTCAAAGTGTGGCCCCATTCCGAGTCCAGGCGGACGAACTTGGCCAGCCCCCCCCAAGGCTATAGCCCACCCGTTTTTGGGCATTTTGCGGCTGACGAACTTGGGGACGTGACCTTCGTGCGCTTATTTTATGGCGCGGCCGGGCCACCTGGCTCTTTTTCGCTCACGGAGGCCCCTCGCAAAGTCTGGCCCCATCCCGAGTCCGGCGGACGAGACAGCCAGCCAGCCCCACCCCCACGGCTATAGCCCACCCGTTTTTTGGGCATTTTTGCGGCGGTCGAACTTGGGGACGGGACCTTCGGGCGCTTATTTTTGGGCGCAGCTGTGCCCGCGGCCTATTTTTAACACACGGAGGCCCCTCGCAAAGTCTGGCGCCAGTCCGAGTCCGGCGGACGAAGACAGCCAGCCCCACCCCCAAGGCTATAGCCCACCCGTTTTTTGGGCATTTTTGCGGCGGTCGAACTTGGGGACGGGACCTTCGGGCGCTTATTTTTGGGCGCGGCTGTGCCCGCGGCCTATTTTAGCACACGGAGGCCCCTCGCAAAGTCTGGCGCCATTCCGAGTCCGGCGGACGAACTTGGCCTGCCCCACCCCCAACGCTATAGCCCACCCGTTTTTTGGGCATTTTTGAGGCGGACGAACTTGGGGGCGGGACCTTCGGGCGCTTATTTTTGGGCGCGGCTGTGCCCGCGGCAAATTTTTGGCACACGGAGGCCCCTCGCAAAGTCTGGCCCCATTCCGAGTCCGGCGGACGAACTTGGCCAGCCCCACCCCCAAGGCTATAGCCCACCCGTTTTTTGGGCATTTTTGCGGCGGACGAACTTGGGGACGGGACCTTCGGGCGCTTATTTTTGGGCGCGGCTGTGCCCGCGGCCTATTTTTAGCACACGGAGGCCCCTCGCAAAGTCTGGCGCCATTCCGAGTCCGGCGGACGAACTTGGCCTGCCCCACCCCCAACGCTATAGCCCACCCGTTTTTTGGGCATTTTTGAGGCGGACGAACTTGGGGGCGGGACCTTCGGGCGCTTATTTTTGGGCAGCTATGCCCGGCTACATAGCACCACCACGGAGGACCCTCATAAGTCTGGCCCCATTCCGAATCCAGCGGACGAACTTGTAGCCCAGCCTTTAGGCTATAGCCAGCGTTTTTTGCATTTTACGGCGGACAAACTTGAGGCAGGACCTTGGGCTTATTTTTGGCGCGGGTGTGCCGCCGTCCCTGATTTTGCACCAGAGGCCCTGTAAATCCAGCCCCATTCCCGAGCCCGGCGGATGAACTTGTGGCCCAGCCCGAGGCTATAGCCCTTTAGTTTTTGGGCATTTTAAAGCGGACGAACTTAGGGACAGGACCTTGGGCGCTTAATTTTAAGGCGCTGGCTGTGCCGCGCCCTCTTTAGTACCTGAGGCCCCTCGCAAAGTCTGTCCCCATTTCGAGTCAGTGGACCAGACTTGGCCAGCCCTTTGAGGCTATGACGGCCCATTTTTTTAGGCATTTTTGTGGCGGACGAACTTGGGGACGGGACCTTCGGGCGCTTATTTTTGGGCGCGGCTGTGCCCGCGGCCTATTTTTGGCACACGGAGGCCCCTCGCAAAGTCTGGCCCCATTCCGAGTCCGGCGGACGAACTTGGCCAGCCCACCCCCAAGGCTATAGCCCACCCGTTTCTTGGGCATTTTTGCGGCGGACGAACTTGGGGGCAGGTCCGTCGGGGGGTTATTTTTGGGCGCGGCTGTGCCGCGTGGCCTATATTTTGGCACACGGAGGCCCCTCGCAAAGTCTGGCCCCATTCCGAGTCCGGCGGACGAACTTGGCCAGCCCCACCCCCAAGGCTATAGCCCACCCGTTTTTTTGCGGCGGACGAACTTGGGGACGGGACCTTCGGGCGCTTATTTTTGGGCGCGGCTGTGCCCGCGGCCTATTTTTGGCACACGGAGGCCCCTCGCAAAGTCTGGCCCCATTCCGAGTCCGGCGGACGAACTTGGCCAGCCCCACCCCCAAGGCTATAGCCCACCCGTTTTTTGGGCATTACTGCGGCGGACGAACTTGGGGACGGGACCTTTGGGCGCTTATTTTTGGGCGCGGCTGTGCCCGCGGCCTATTTTTGGCACACGGAGGCCCCTCGCAAAGTCTGGCCCCATTCCGAGTCCGGCGGACGAACTTGGCCAGCCCCACCCCCAAGGCTATAGCCCACCCGTTTTTTGGGCATTTTTGCGGCGGACGAACTTGGGGACGGGACCTTCGGGCGCTTATTGTTGGGCGCGGCTGTGCCCGGCCTGCCTTTTTGGCACACGGAGGCCCCTCGCAAAGTCTGGCCCCATTCCGAGTCCGGCGGACAAACTTGGCCAGCCCCCCCCCCACGGCTATAGCGCACCCGTTTTTTGTCAATTTTTGCGGCGGACGACATCGGGGTCGGGTCCCTCGGGCGCTTATTTTTGGGCGCGGCTGTGTCCGCGACCTATTTTTGGCACACGGAGGCCCCTCGCAAAGTCTGGCCGAATTCCGTGTCCGGCGGACGAACTTGTGCTCCATGGAAGGCTGTGCCCACCCGTTTTTTGGGCATTTTGCGGCCCGGACAAACTTGGGACGGGATTTTTCGGCGCTTATTTTGGGCGCGGCTGTGCCCGCACACACATTTTTTGCCACCACACACGGAGGCCCTGTAAAGGTCCGGCCCCATTCCAGTCCAGGCGGACGAACCGCCAACCACCTTTGAGGCTATAGCCCACCCGTTTTTAGGCATTTTACGGCGGTGAACTTCCAGGAGATGGGCGTGGCTGTGCCACAGCCTATTTGGGCCACGGCTGTGCCCGTCTGGCTAATTTTAGGAGTCCGGACGAACTCAATGCCCCTTTGGTATAGTCTGGTTTGCATTCCGCGGAGAACTTAGGCCCCGGACGGGACCTTGGCCAGCCCCTGTGCAGTGGCCTCCCACAGCCCCACCCCGTTTTTGGCCCGTTTCACGACAGAATGAACTTGTGGACTGGACCGTTTCAAGTGGCAAGGCCTTATTTTGGACCTTGGCGTGGCTGTGCCAGCGCCTATTTTACACTACGGAGGGCCTCGCAAAGTCTGGCCCCATTCCGAGTCCGGCGGACGAACTTGGCCACCCCACCCCCGAGGCTATAGCCCACCCGTTTTTTGGGCATTTTTGCGGAGGACGAACTTGGGGACGGGACCTTCGGGCGCTTATTTTTGGGCGCGGCTGTGCCCGCCTCCTATTTTTGGCACAAGGAGGCCCCTCGCAAAGTCTGGCCCCATTCCGAGTCCGTCGGACGAACTTGGCCAGCCCCACCCCCAAGGCTATAGCCCACCCGTTTTTTGGGCTTTACTGCGGCGGACGAACTTGGGGACGGGATCTTCGGGCTCTTATTTTTGGGCGTGGCTGTGTCCGCGGCCTATTTTTGGCACACGGAGGTCCCTCGCAAAGTCTGGCCCCATTCTGAGTCCGGCGGACGAACGTGGCCAGCCCCACCCCCAAGGCTATAGCCCACCCGTTTTTTGGGCATTTTTGCGGAGGACGAACTTGGGGACGGGACCTTCGGGCACTTATTTTTGGGCGCGGCTGTGCCCGCTGAACATGTGTGCGTTTTACATTTTCACGGACGCCCTCGCAAGGACCTTGGCAGCCCATTCGAGTCGGAGGGCCGGACGTGGCTATTAAAGGCCCAGCCACCCCAGCCTTTAGCCCACCGCCGTTTTTGCATTTTACGGGCCAACTTGTGGACTGGACCTTCAGGCGCTATTTTTGGGCAGATGTGCCATGACCTATTTTTGGCACACGGAGGCTCTGCATGAGGTCTGGCCCCATTCCAGGGTCCGGGCGGACAGACTTGGCCAGCCCACCCCAAGGTATAGCCCACCCCGTTTTGGGCATCAGGCGGGGACAAACTTGGGGACGGGACCTTGGGCGCTTATTTTGGCATAGCTGTACCCGCAGCCTGGCCACAGCACACGGAGGCCCCCATAAAAGTCTGGCCCCATTAGGAGTCCAGGCGGACGAACTTGGCCAGCCCCACCCCCAAGCCCTATAAGCCCACCAGTGCCCAGGCATTTTCATGGCGGCCGACTTGGGGCCAGGACCTTGGGCGCTTATTTTTGGGCGCGGCTTTGCCCGTGGCCTATTTTTGGCACACGGAGGCCCCTCGCAAAGTCTGGCCCCATTCCGAGTCCGGCGGACGAACTTGGCCAGCCCCACCCCCAAGGCTATAGCCCACCCGTTTTTTGGGCATTTTTGCGGCGGACAAACTTGGGGACGGGACCTTCGAGCCCTTATTTTTTAGGCGCGGCTGTGCCCGTGCCTGCCTTTTTGGCACACGGAGGCCCCTCGCAAAGTCTGGCCCCATTCCGAGTCCGGCGGACGAACTTGGCCAGCCCCACCCCCAAGGCTATAGCCCACCCGTTTTTTGGGCATTTTGCGGAGGACGAACTTGGGGACGGGACCTTCGGGCGCCTATTTTTGGGCGCGGCTTTGCCTGCGGCCTATTTTTTGCACACGGAGGCCCCTCGCAAACTCTGGCCCCATTCTGAGAACGGCGGACGAACTTGGCCAGCCCCACCCCCAAGGCTATGGCCCACCCATTTTTTGGGCATTTTTGTGGCGGACAACTTGGGGACGGGACCTTCGTGCACTTATTTTTGGGCGCGGCTGTGCCCGTGGCCTATTTTTGGCACACGGAGGCCCCTCGCAAAGTCTGGCCCCATTCCGAGTCCGGCGGACGAACTTGGCCAGCCCCACCCCCAAGGCTATAGCCCACCCGTTCTTTGGGCATTTTTGCGGCGGACGAACTTGGGGACGGGACCTTCGGGTGCTTATTTTTGGGCGTGGCTGTGCCCGCAGCCTATTTTTGGCACACGGAAGCCCCTCGCAAATTCTGGCCCCTTTCCGAGTCCGGCGGACGAACTTGGCCAACCCCACCCCCTAGGCTATAGCCCACCCGTTGTTTGGGCATTTTTGCGGCGGACGAACTTGGGGACGGGACCTTCGGGCGCTTATTTTTTGGGCACGGAGGCCCCTCGCAAAGTCTGGCCCCATTCTGAGTCCGGCGGACGAACTTGGCCAGTCCAACCCCGAAGGATATAGCCCACCCGTTTCTTGGGCAATTTTGCGGCGGACGAACTTGGGGACGGGACCTTCGGTCGCTTATTTTTGGGCGCAGCTGTGCCCGCAGCCTATTTTTGGCACACGGAGGCCCCTCGCAAAGTCTGGCCCCATTCCGAGTCCGGCGGACGAACTTGGCCCGCCCCACCCCCAAGGCTATAGCCCACCCGTTTTTTGGGCAATTTTGCGGCGGACGAACTTGGGGACGGGACCTTCGGGCGCTTATTTTTGGGCGCGGCTGTGCCCGCGGCCTATTTTTGGCACACGGAGGCCCCTCGCAAAGTCTGGCCCCATTCCGAGTCCGGCGGACGAACTTGGCCAGCCCCACCCCCAAGGCTATAGCCCACCCGTTTCTTGGGCATTTTTGGGGACGGGACCTTTGGGCGCTTATTTTTGGGCGCGGCTGTGCCCGCGGCCTATTTTTGGCACACGGAGGCCCCTCGCAAAGTCTGGCCCCATTCCGAGTCCGGCGGACGAACTTGGCCAGCCCCACCCCCAAGGCTATAGCCCACCCGTTATTTGGGCATTTTTGCGGCGGACGAACTTGGGGACGGGACCTTGGGGCGATTATTTTTGGGCGCGGCTGTGCCCGCGGCCTATTTTTGGCACACGGAGGCCCCTCGCAAAGTCTGGCCCCATTCCGAGTCCGGCGGACGAACTTGGCCAGCCCCACCCCCAAGGCTATAGCCCACCCGTTTTTTGGGCATTTTGCGGCGGACGAACTTGGGGACGGGACCTTCGGGCGCTTATTTTTGGGCGCGGCTGTGCCCGCGGCCTATTTTTGGCACACGGAGGCCCCTCGCAAAGTCTGGCCCCATTCCGAGTCCGGCGGACGAACTTGGCCAGCCCACCCCCAAGGCTATAGCCCACCCGTTTTTTGGGCATGTTTGCGGCGGACGACCTTGGGGACGGGCCCTTGGGGGCACTTATTTTTAGGCGCGGCTGTGCCCGCGGCCATTTTTTGGCACACGGAGGCCCCTCGCAAAGTCTGGCCCCATTCCGAGTCCGGCGGACGAACTTGGCCAGCCCCACCCCCAAGGCTATAGCCCACCCGTTTTTTGGGCATTTTTGCGGCGGACGAACTTGGGGGCGGGACCTTCGGGCGCTTATTTTTGGGCGCGGCTGTGCCCGCGGCCTATTTTTGGCACACGGAGGCCCCTCGCAAAGTCTGGCCCCATTCCGAGTCCGGCGGACGAAGGCAGCCAGCCCCCACCTCCCAAGGTTATAGCCCACCCATTTTTTGGGAATTTTTGCGGCGGACGAACTTGGGGACGGGACCTTCGGGCGCTTTTTTTTTGGCGTGGCTGTGGCCGCGGCCTATTTTTGGCACACGGATGCCCCTCGCAAAGTCTGGCCCCATTCCGAGTCCGGCGGACGAACTTGGCCCGCCCCACCCCCCGAGGCTATAGCCCACCCGTTTTTTGGGCATTTTTGCGGCGGACGAACTTGGGGACGGGACCTTCGGGCACTTATTTTTGGGCGCGGCTGTGCCCGCGGCCTATTTTTGGCACACGGAGGCCCCTCGCAAAGTCTGGCCCCATTCCGAGTCCGGCGGACGAACAGCCAGCCCCCCCCCAAGGCTATAGCCCACCCGTTTTTGGGCATTTTGCGGCGGACGAACTTGGGGGACGGGACCTTCGGGCGCTTATTTTTGGGCGCGGCTGTGCCCTCCCTTTTTTTGGTACACGGAGGCCCCTCGCAAAATCTGGCCCGATTCCGAGTCCGGCGGACGAACTTGGCCAGCCCCACCCCCAAGGCTATACCCCACCCGTTTGTTGGGCATTTTTGCGGCGGACGAACTTGGGTACTGGACCTTCGGGTGATTATTTTTGGGCGCGGCTGTGCCCGCGGCCTATTTTTGGCACACGGAGGCCCCTCGCAAAGTCTGGCCCCATTCCGAGTCCGGCGGACGAACTTGGCCAGCCCCACCCCCAAGGCTATAGCCCACCCGTTTTTTGGGCATTTTTGCGGCGGACGAACTTGGGTACGGGACCTTCGGGCACTTATTTTTAGGCGCGGCTGTGCTCGCGGCCTATTTTTTGGCACACGGAGGCCCCTCGCAAAGTCTGGCCCCATTCCGTGTGCGGCGGACAGGCCAGCCAGCCCCACCCACAGGCTATACCCCACCCGTTTTTGGGGCATTTTTGCGGCTGACTAACTTGGGGACGGGACCTTCGGGAGCTTATTTTTGGGCGCGGCTGTGCTCGGCCTATTTTGGCACACGGAGGCCCCTCGCAAAGTCTGGCCCCATTCCGAGTCCAGGCGGACGAACTTGCCAGCCCACCCCCAAGGCTATAGCCCCCCCGTTTTTGGGCATTTTGCGGCGGACGAACTTGGGGACGGGACCTTCGGGCGCTTATTTTTGGGCGCGGCTGTGCCCGTGGCGGCCTTTTTGGCACACGGAGGCCCCTCGCAAAGTCTGGCCCCATTCCGAGTCCGGCGGACGAACAGCCAGCCCCACCCCCAAGGCTATAGCCCACCCGTTTTTGGGCATTTTTTGGCGGACGAACTTGGGGACGGGACCTTCGGGCGCTTTTTTGGGCGCGGCTGCTGTGCCCGGCGGCCCCCCAGCACCACGGAGGCCCCTCGCAAAGTCTGGCCCCATTCCGAGTCCGGCGGACGAACAGCCAGCCCCACCCCCACAAAGGCTATATAGCCCACCCGTTTTTGGGCATTTTTGCGGCGGGGAACGGACGGGAACTTGGGGCGGGACTTCGGGCGCTTATTTTTTTTGGGCGCGGCTGTGCCCTGGCCTATTTTGGGCACGGAGGCCCCTCGCAAAGTCTGGCCCCATTCCGAGTCAGGCGGGACGAAGCAGCAGCCCACCCCAAGGCTATAGCCCACCCGTTTTTGGGCATTTTTTGCGGCGGACGAACTTGGGGGCCGGGACCTTTGGGGCGCTTATTTTTGGGCGCGGCTGCCCGCTGGCCTTTTTTTGGCACACGGAGGCCCCTCGCATAGTCACAGCCCCATTCAAGATCAATGAGGCCAGCGTGCTTGACCCGCACACGGTATATCCCTTGCCGTTTCTTGGGCATTTGCGGGCGGACCGAACTTGGGATGGGACCTTGGGCGCTTTGTTACAGGCCACCGGCTGTGCCATAACTCTTCCACGATTTGTGAGTGTTTGTTCAGAGTCCGTGGACCAGACAGCAGCCAGCGCAGGTATGAGCCGTTTTGCGTTTTGCGTGAATGAACAGGGGCATGGGACCTTCCAGGCTGTTTTTAGGGGGTGGCTGTGCCCGCGGCCTATTTTGGCTTTGGCGGGGGCCCCTCGTAAAGTCTGGCCCCATTCCGAGACCGGTGGATGAACTTGGCCACCCCCACCCCCTGGTACCTGTGTGCGTTTTGCGTATTTTTACGTGAAGACGAACTTAGGAGACGGGACCTTGGGCGCTTATTTTGAACAAGGTATTCGCGGCCTGGCCCCAGCACACGGAGGCCCCTCGCAAAGTCTGGCCCCATTCCGAGTCCGGCGGACGAGACAGCCAGCCCCCCCAAGGCTATAGCCCACCCGTTGTTTGGCGTTTTTTGCGGCGGACGAACTTGGGGACGGGACCTTCGGGTGCTTATTTTTGGGCGCGGCTGTGCCCGCGGCCTATTTTTGGCACACGGAGGCCCCTCGCAAAGTCTGGCCCCATTCCGAGTCCGGCGGACGAACTTGGCCAGCCCCACCCCCAAGGCTATAGCCCACCCGTTTTTTGGGCTTTTTTGCGGCGGACGAACTTGGGGGCAGGTCCTTCGGGCGCTTATTTTGGGCGCGGCTGTGCCCGTGGCCTATTTTTTGGCACACGGAGGCCCCTCGCAAAGTCTGGCCCCATTCCGAGTCCGGCGGACGAACTTGGCAGCCAGCCCCACCCCCAAGGCTATAGCCCACCCGTTTTTGGGCATTTTGCGGCGGACGAACTTGGGGACGGGACCTTCGGACGCTTATTTTTGGGCGCGGCTGTGCCCGCGGCCTATTTTTGCAGCACGGAGGCCCCCCTCAAAAAGTCTGGCCCCATTCCGAGTCCGGCGGACGAACAGCCAGCCCCCACCCCAAGGCTATAGCCCACCCGTTTTTGGGCATTTTGCGGCGGACGAACTTGGGGACGGGACCTTCGGGCGCTTATTTTTGGCGCTGGCTGTGCCCGCGGCCTATTTTTGGCACACGGAGGCCCTCGCAAAGTCTGGCCCCATTCCGAGTCCCGGCGGACGAACAGCCAGCCCCCCCCAAGGCTATAGCCCACCCGTTTTTGGGCATTTTGCGGCGGACGAACTTGGGGACGGGACCTTCGGGCGCTTATTTTTGGGCGCTGCTGTGCCCGCGGCCTATTTTGGCAAACGGTTGCCCCTCGCAAAGTCTCGCACCATTCCGAGTCCAGCGGACGAACTTGGCCAGCCCCCCACCCCCAAGGCTATAGCCCACCCGTTTTTGGGCATTTTGCGGCGGACGAACTTGGGGACGGGACCTTCGGGCGCTTATTTTTTGGGCTGCTGCTGTGCCGCGGCCTGGCCCACAGCACACGGAGGCCCCTCGCAAAGTCTGGCCCCATTCCGAGTCCAGGCGGACGAACTTGGCCAGCCCCACCCCCAAGGCTATAGCCCACCCGTTTTTGGGCATTTTGCGGCGGACGAACTTGGGGACGGGACGCTTATTCGGGCGCTTATTTTTGGGCCCGGCTGTGCCCGTGGCCTATTTTGGCACACGGTGGCCCCTCGGAAAGTCTGGCCCCATTCCGAGTCCGGCGGACGAGCAGCCAGCCCCACCCCCAAGGCTATAGCCCACCCGTTTTTGGGCATTTTTGCGGCGGACGAACTTGGGGGGGGGACCTTGGCGCTTATTTTTGGGCGCGGCTGTGTGCCCGGCCTATTTTGGCAGCACAGCACGGAGGCCCCTCGCATAGTCTGGCCCCATTCCGAGTCCGGCGGACGAACTTGGCCAGCCCCACCCCCAAGGCTATAGCCCACCCGTTTTTTGGGCATTACTGCGGCGGACGAGCTTGGGGACGGGACCTTCGGGCGCTAAGTTTTGGGCGCGGCTGCGCCCGCGGCCTATTTTAGGCAAACGGAGGCCCGTCACAAAGTCTGGCCCCATTCCTAGTCCGGCGGACAAACTTGGCCAGCCCCACCCCCAAGGCTATAGCCCACCCGTTTTTTTGGGCATTTTACGGCGGACGATCTTGGGGACGGGACCTTCGGGCGCTTATTTTTGGGCGCGGCTTTGCCCACGGCCTATTTTTGGCACACGGAGGCCCCTCGCAAAGTTTGGCCCCATTCCGAGTCCATCGGACGAACTGGCCAGCCAGCCCCACCCCCAAGGCTATAGCCCACCCGTTTTTGGGCATTTTTTTGCGGCGGACGAAATTGGGGACGGGACCTTCGGGTGGTTATTTTTGGGCGCGGCTGTGCCCTGGCCTATTTTTTTTTGGCTCACGGAGGCCCCTCGCAAAGTCTGGCCCCATTCGAGTCCGGCGGACGAACAGCCAGCCCCACCCCCAAGGCTATAGCCCACCCGACTTCTGGGCATTTTTGCGGCGGACGAACTTGGGGACGGGTCCTTCGGGTGTTTATTGTTGGGTGCGGCTGTGCCCCGGCCTATTTTTGGCACACGGAGGCCCCTCGTAAAGTCTGGACCCATTCCGAGTCCGGCGGACGAACTTGGCCAGCCCCACCCCCAAGGCTATAGCCCACCCGTTTTTTGGGCATTTTTGCGGCGGACGAACTTGGGGACGGGACCTTCGGGCGATTATTTTTGTGCGCGGCTGCTGTGGCTGTGCCGCGGCCTATTTTGGCACACGGAGGCCCCTCGCAAAGTCTGGCCCCATTCCGAGTCCGGCGGACGAACAGCCAGCCCCACCCCCAAGGCTATAGCCCACCCGTTTTTGGGCATTTTTGCGGCGGACGAACTTGGGGGCGGGACCTTCGGGCGCTTATTTTGGCGCGGCTGTGCCCGCGGCCTATTTTGGCACACGGAGGCCCCTCGCAAAGCCTGGCCCCATTCCGAGTCCGGCGGACGAACTTGGCCCGCCCCCCCCCCAAGGCGATAGCCCACCCGTTTTTGGGCATTTTTTGCGGGCGGACGAACTTGGGGCCGGGACCTTGGGGGCGCTTATTTTGGGCGCGCTGCTGTGCCCTCGGCCTATTTTTGGCACACGGAACCCCTCGCAAAGTCTGGCCCCATTCCGAGTCCGGCGGACGAACTTGGCCAGCCCCACCCCCAAGGCTATAGCCCACCCGTTTTTTGGGAATTTTGCGGCGGACGAACTTGGGGGACGGGACCTTCGGGCGCTTATTTTTGGGCGGCTGGCTGTGCCCGGCCTATTTTTTTGCCACGGAGGCCCCTCGCAAAGTCTGGCCCCATTCCGAGTCCAGGCGGACGAACTTGGCCAGCCCCCCCCCAAGGCTATAGCCCACCCGTTTTTGGGCATTTTTGCGGCGGACGAACTTGGGGACGGGACGGGACCTTTGGGCGCTTATTTTTGGGCGCGGCTGCTGTGCCCGCGGCCTTTTTGGCACACGGAGGCCCCTCAAAGTCTGGCCCCATTCCGAGTCCGGCGGACGAACTTGGCCAGCCCCCCCCCAAGGCTATAGCCCACCGTTTTTGGGCATTTTTTGCGGCGGACGAACTTGGGGACGGGACCTTCGGGCGCTTATTTTTGGGCGCTGTGCTGTGCCCGCCTGCCCTATTTTGGCACACGGAGGCCCCTCAAAAAGTCTGGCCCCATTCCGAGACCGGCCGACGAGACAGCCAGCCCCACCCCCAAGGCTATAGCCCACCCGTTTTTGGGCATTTTTTGCGGGCGGACGAACTTGGGACGGGACCTTCGGGCGCTTATTTTGGGCGCGGCTGTGCCCGCGGCCTGGCCTTTTTGGCACACGGAGGCCCTCGCAAAGTCTGGCCCCATTCCGAGTCCGGCGGACGAACTTGGCCAGCCCCCACCCCCAAGGCTATAGCCCACCCGTTTTTGGGCATTTTTTTGCGGCGGACGAACTTGGGGACGGGACCTTCGGGCGCTTATTTTTTTTGGGCGCGGCTGTGCCCCGGCCTATTTTTGGCACACGGAGTCCCCTCTCAAAGTCTGGCCCCATTCCGAGTCCGGCCGACGAACAGCCAGCCCCACCCCCAAGGCTATAGCCCACCCGTTTTTGGGCATTTTTTGCGGGGACGAACTTGGGGGCCGGGACCTTCGGGCGCTTATTTTTTGGGCGGCTGTGTGTGGCCTGGCCCTAGTTTTGACACACGGAGGCCCCTCGCAAAGTCTGGCCCCATTCCGAGTCCAGGCGGACGAGGCAGCCAGCCCCCCCCAAGGCTATAGCCCACCCGTTTTTGGGCATTTTGCGGCGGACGAACTTGGGGACCGGGACCTTCGGGCGCTTATTTTTTGGGCGCGGCTGTGCCCTGGCCTTTTTTTGGCCGGGGGCCCCCTCGCAAAAAGTCTGGCCCCATTCCGAGTCAGCGGACAGAACCAGCCCCCACCCCAAGGCTATAGCCCACCCGTTTTTGGGCATTTTTGCGGCGGACGAACTTGGGGCCGGGACCTTCGGGCGCTTATTTGGGGCGGCGTGCTGTGCCCGCTGGCCTTTTTTTGTCACACGGAGGCCCCTCGCAAAGTCTGGCCCCATTCCGAGTCCGGCGGACGAACTTGGCCAGCCCCCCCCCCCCCCCAAGGCTATAGCCCACCCGTTTTTGGGCATTTTGCGGCGGACGAACTTTGGGGCCCGGGACCTTCGGGCGCTTATTTTTTGGCGCGGCTGTGCCCGTTTTTGGCCTATTTTTGGCACACGGAGGCCCCTCGCACAGTCTGGCCCCAGTCCGAGTCAGGCGGACGAACCAGGCCACCCCCCCCCCCAAGGCTATAGCCCACCCGTTTTTGGGCATTTTGCGGCGGACGAACTTGGGGGACGGGACCTTCGGGGCGCTTATTTTTGGGCGGCTGTGCTGTGCCTGGCCTATTTTTGGCACCACGGAGGCCCCTCGCAAAGTCTGGCCCCATTCCGAGTCCGGCGGACGAACTTGGCCAGCCCCCCCAAGGCTATAGCACACCCGGTTCTTGGGCATGTGTGCGGCGGTCTAACTTGGGGACGGGACCTTCGGGCGCTTATTTTGGGCGCGGCTGTGCCCTGTGGCCTATTTTGGCACACGGAGCCCCTCGCAAGTCTGGCCCCATTCCGAGTCCGGCGGACGAACTTGGCCAGCCCCCCCCCAAGGCTATAGCCCACCCGTTTTTGGGCATTTTGCGGCGGACGAACTTGGGGCCGGGACCTTCGGGCGCTTATTTTTGGGCGCGGCTGTGCCAGTGGCCTATTTTTGGCACACAGAGGCCCCTCGCAAAGTCTGGCCGCACTCCGAGTCCGGCGGACGACCCCAGCCAGCCCACCCCCAAGGCTATAGCCCCCCGTTTTTGGGCATTTTTGCGGCGGACGAACTTGGGGGGACCTTCGGGGCGCTTTTTTTGGGCGCGGCTGCCCCTGCCTGGCCTATTTTTGGCACACGGAGGCCCCTCATAAATTCTGGCCCCATTCCGAGTCCGGCGGACGAACCAGCCAGCCCCCCCCAAGGCTATAGCCCACCCGTTTTTGGGCATTTTGCGGCGGACGAACTTGGGGACGGGACCTCGGGGCGCTTTTTTGGGGCGCGGCTGTGCCCGCGGCCTATTTTTTGGCACCGGAGGCCCCTATCAAAGTCTGGCCCCATTCCGAGTCCGGCGGACGAACTTGGCCAGCCCCCCCCCCAAGGCTATGGCCCACCCTTATTTTGGGGATTTTTGCGGCGGTCGAACTTGGGGGGACGGGACCTTCGGGCGCTTATTTTTTTGGGCGGCTGCTGTGCCCGTGGCCTATTTTGGCACACGGAGGCCCCTCTCAAAGTCTGGCCCCATTCCGAGTCCGGCGGACGAACAGCCAGCCCCACCCCCAAGGCTATAGCCCACCCGTTTTTGGGCATTTTTTGCGGCGGACGGGAACTTGGGGGCGGGACCTTGGGCGCTTATTTTTGGGCGCGGCTGTGCCCCCGGCCTATTTTGGCACACGGAGGCCCCTCGCAAAGTCTGGCCCCATTCCGAGTCCGGCGGACGAACAGCCAGCCCCACCCCCAAGGCTATAGCCCACCCGTTTTTGGGCATTTTGCGGCGGACGAACTTGGGGACGGGACCTTCGGGCGCTTATTTTTGGGCGCGGCTGTGCCCGCCTATGGCCTATTTTGGCTGGCCCACGGAGGCCCCTCGCAAAGTCTGGCCCCATCCGAGTCCAGGCGGACGAACCAGCCAGCCCCACCCCCAAGGCTATAGCCCACCCGTTTTGGGCATTTTGCGGCGGACGGACTTGGGGGCGGGACCTTCGGGCGCTTATTTTTGGGCGGCTGTGCTGTGCCCCGGCCTGGCCTTTTGGCACACGGAGGCCCCTCGCAAAGTCTGGCCACTTTCCGAGTCCGGCGGAAGAACTTGGCCAGCACCACCCCCAAAGGATATAGCCCACCCGTTTTTGGGGCATTTTGCGGCGGACGAACTAGGGACGGGACCTGGGGCGCTTATTTTTGGGCGGCTGTGCCCCATGGCCTTTTTTTGGCACACGGAGGCCCCTCGCAAAGTCTGGCCACATTCCGAGTCCGGCGGACGGACTTGCCAGCCAGCCCCCCCCCAAGGCTATAGCCCACCCGTTTTTGTGCATTTTTACGGCGGAAGAACTTGGGGACGGGACCTTCGGCGCTTATTTTTTTGGGCGCTGGCTGTGCCCGCGGCCTATTTTGGCACACGGAGGCCCCTCGCAAAGTCTGGCCCCATTCCGAGTCCGGCGGACGAACAGCCAGCCCCACCCCCCCGGCCATACCCCACCCGTTTATGTGTCATTTTTGCGGCGGACGAACATTGGGACGGGACCTTCGGGCGCTTATTTTTGGGTGCGGCTGTGCGCGCGGCCTATTTTTGGCACACGGAGGCCCCTCGCAAAGTCTGGCCCCATTCCGAGTCCGGCGGACGAACTTGGCCAGCCCTACCCCCCAAGGCTATAGCCCACCCGTTTTTTGGGCATTTTTGCGGCGGACGAACTTGGGGACGGGACCTTCGGGCGTTTATTTTTGGGCGCGGACATGCCCGCGCCCTATTATTGGCACACGGAGGCCCCTCGCAAAGTCTGCCCCCATACCGTGTCCGGCGGACGAAGGCCAGCCAGCCCCCCCCCCAAGGCTATAGCCCACCCGTTTTTGGGCATTTTGCGGCGGACGAACTTGGGGACGGGGGACCTTCGGGCGCTTATTTTTGGGCGCGGCTGTGCCCGTGGCCTGGCCTATTTTGGCACACGGAGGCCCCTCGCAAAGTCTGGCCCCATTCCGAGTCCGGCGGACGAACCAGCCAGCCCCCCCCCAACGCTATAGCCCACCTGTTGTTTGGGCATTTTTGCGGCGGACGAACTTGGGGACGGGACCTTCGGGTGCTTATTTTTGGGTGCGGCTGTGCCCGCGGCCTATTTTTGGCACACGGAGGCCCCTCGCAAAATCTGGCCCCATTCTGAGTCCGGCGGACGAACTTGGCCAGCCCCACCCCCAAGGCTATAGCCCACCCGTTTTTTGGATATTTTTGCGGCGGACGAACATGGGGACGGGACCTTCGGGCGCTTATTTTTTGGCGCGGCTGCGTCCGCGGCCTATTTTTGGCACACGGAGGCCCCTCGCAAAGTCTGGCCCCATTCCGAGTCCGGCGGACGAACTTGGCCAGCCCCACCCCCAAGGCTATAGCCCACCCGTTTTTTGGGCATTTTTGCGGCGGACGAACTTGGGGACGGGACCTTCGGGCGCTTATTTTTGGGCGCGGCTGTGCCCCCGGCCTATTTTTGGCACACGGAGGCCCCTCGCAAAGTCTGGCCCCATTCCGAGTCCGGCGGACGAACTTGGCCAGCCCCACCCCCAAGGCTATAGCCCAACCGTTTTTTGGGCATTTTTGCGGCGGACGAACTTGGGGACGGGACCTTCGGGTGCTTATTTTTGGGCGCGGCTGTGCCCGCGGCCTATTTTTGGCACACGGAGGCCCCTCGCAAAGTCTGGCCCCATTCCGAGTCCGGCGGACGAACTTGGCCAGCCCCACCCCCAAGGCTATAGCCGTTTTTGGGCATTTTGCGGCGGACGAACTTGGGGACGGGACCTTCGGGCGCTTTTTTGGGCGCGGCTGTGCCCGCGGCCTATTTTTTTTGGCACACGCAGGCCCCTCGCAAAGTCTGACCCCATTCCGAGTCCGGCGGACGAACTTGGCCAGCCCCACCCCCAAGGCTATAGCCCACCCGTTTTTTGGGCATTTTTGCGGCGGACGAACTTGGGGACGGGACCTTCGGGCGCTTATTTTTGGGCGCGACTGTGCCCGCGGCCTATTTTTGGCACACGGAGGCCGCTCGCAAAGTCTGGCCGAATTCCGAGTCCGGCGGACGAACTTGGCCAGCCCCACCCCCAAGGCTATAGCGCACCCGTTTTTTGGCCATTTTTGCAGCGGACGAACTTGGGGACGGGACCTTTGGGCTCTTATTTTTGGGCGCGGCTGTGCCCGCGGCCTATTTTTGGCAAACGGAGGCCCCTCACAAAGTCTGGCCCTATTCCGAGTACGGCGGACGAACTTGGCCAGCCTCACCCCCAAGGCTATAGCCCACCCGTTTCTTGGGCATTTTTGCGGCGGACGAACTTGGGGACGGGACCTTCGGGCGCTTATTTTTGGGCGCGGCTGTGCCCGCGGCCTATTTTTGGCACACGGAGGCCGCTCGCAAAGTCTGGCCGAATTCCGAGTCCGAGTCCGGGCGGACCCGAACAGCCAGCCCCACCCCCAAGGCTATAGCCCCCGTTTTTGGGCATTTTTGCGGTGGGCGAACTTGCGGACGGGACCTTCGGGCGCTTATTTATGGGCGCAGCTGTGCCCGCCTGGCCTATTTTGGGACACTGAGGCCCCTCGCAAAGTCTGGCCCCATTCCGAGTCCGGCGGACGAAGAACAGCCAGCCCCACCCCCAAGGCTATAGCCCACCCGTTTTTGGGCATTTTGCGGCGGACGAACTTGGCGACGGGACCTTGGGCGCTTATTTTTTTTGGGCGCGGCTGTGCCTGTGCCTGGCCTATTTTTGGCACACGGAGGCCCCTCGCAAAGTCTGGCCCCATTCCGAGTCCGGCGGACGAACTTGGCCAGCCCCCCCCCCCCAAGGCTATAGCCCACCCGTTTTTTGGGTATTTTTGCGGCGGACGAACTTGGGGACGGGCTCTTCGGGCACTTATTTTAGGGCGCGGCTGTGCCCGCGGCATATTTTTGGCACACGGAGGCCCCTCGCAAAGTCTGGCCCCCTTTCGACTCCCGCGGCCGAACATTGCCACGCCCACCCCCAAGGCTATAGCCCACCCGTTTTTTGGGCATTTTTGCGGCAACGAACTTGGGGACGGCACCTTTGGGTGCTTATTTTTTTGGGCGCGGCTGTGCCCGTGGCCTATTTTGGCAGCACACGGAGGCCCCTCGCAAAGTCTGGCCCCATTCGAGTCCAGGCGGACGAACTTGGCCAGCCCAGCCCCCCCAAGGCTATAGCCCACCCGTTTTTGGGCATTTTGCGAACGGGACGAACTTGGGGACGGGACCTTCGGGCGCTTATTTTTGGGGGCTGTGCTGTGCCTGGCCTATTTTGGCCCACGGAGGCCCCTCGCAAAGTCTGGCCCCATTCCGAGTCGGCGGACGAACAGCCAGCCCCACCCCCAAGGCTATAGCCCACCCGTTTTTGGGCATTTTTTTGCGGCGGACGAACTTGGGGCCGGGACCTTCGGGCGCTTATTTTTGGGCGCGGCTGTGCCCGGCCTGGCCTATTTTGGCACACGGAGGCCCCTCGCAAAGTCTGGCCCCATTCGAGTCCGGGCGGACGAACCCACCCCCAGCCAGCCCACCCCCAAGGCTATAGCCCACCCGTTTTTGGGCATTTTTTGCGGCGGATGAACTTGGGGACGGGACCTTAGGGCGATTATTTTGGGCGCGGCTGTGCCCCCGGCCTGGCCCCCACAGCACCACGGGCCCCTCGCAAAGTCTGGCCCCATTCCGAGTCCCGGCGGACGAACAGCCAGCCCCCCCCCAAGCCTATAGCCCACCCGTTTTGTGGGCATTTTGCGGCGGAACGACTTTGGGGACGGGACCTTCGGGCGCTTATTTTTGGGCGCGGCTGTGCCCGTGGCCTATTTTTGGCACACGGAGGCCCCTCGCAAAGTCTGGCCCCATTCCGAGTCCGGCGGACGAACATGGCCAGCCCCACCCCCAAGGCTATAGCCCACCCGTTTTTTGGGCATTTTTGCGGCGGACGAACTTGGGGACGGGACCTTCGGGCGCTTATTTTTGGGCGCGGCTGTGCCCGCGGCCTATTTTTGGCACACGGAGGCCCCTTGCAAAGTCTGGCCCCATTCCGAGTCCGGCGGACGAACTTGGCCAGCCCCACCCCCAAGGCTATAGCCCACCCGTTTTTTGGGCATTTTTGCGGCGGATGAACGGGGGGCCGGGCCCTTCGGGCGGTTATTTTTGGGCGCAGCTGTGCCCCGCTGCCTATTTTGGCCCACGGAGGCCCCTCGCAAAGTCTGGCCCCATTCCGAGTCCGGCGGACGAACTTGGCCAGCCCCCCCCCCCAAGGCTATAGCCCACCCGTTTTTTGGGTATTTTTGCGGCGGACGAACTTGGGGACGGGACCTTCGGGGTCTTATTTTTGGGCGCGGCTGTGCCCGCGGCCTATTTTTGGCACACGGAGGCCCCTCGCAAAGTCTGGCCCCATTCCGAGTCCGGCGGACGAACAGGGCCAGCCCCACCCCCAAGGCTATAGCCCCCCGTTTTTGGGCATTTTGCGGCGGACGAACTTGGGGCGGGGGACCTTCGGGCGCTTATTTTTGGGCGCTGGCTGTGCCCTGGCCTATTTTTGGCACACGGAGGCCCCTCGCAAAGTCTGGCCCCATTCCGAGTCCGGCGGACGAACCCTGCCAGCCCCACCCCCAAGGCTATAGCCCCCGTTTTTGGGCATTTTGCGGCGGACGAACTTTGGCACGGGACCTTCGGGCGCTTATTTTTTGGGCCCGGCTGTGCCCGCGGCAATTTTTAGGCACACGGTGGCCCACCGCAAGTCATGGCCCCATACCGAGACCGGCGGACGAAATTGGCCAGCCCCCCCCCAAGGCTATAGCCCACCCGTTTTTGGGCATCTTGCGGCGGACGAACTTGGGGACGGGACCTTCGGGCGCTTATTTTTTGGCGCGGCTGTGCCCGCGGCCTATTTTTGGCACACGGAGGCCCCTCGCAAAGTCTGGCCCCATTCCGAGTCCGGCGGACGAACTTGGCCAGCCCCACCCCCAAGGCTATAGCCCACCCGTTTTTGGGCATTTTGCGGCGGACGAACTTGGGGACGGGACCTTCGGGCGCTTATTTTTGGGGCGCTGGCTGTGCCCGCTGGCCTTTTTTTTGGCACGGAGGCCCCTCGCAAAGTCCTGCCCCATTCCGAGTCCGGCGGATCACTGGCATCCTCACCCCCAAGCAGGCCTACCCGCTTTTGGGCATTTTTATAAGGACGAACTTGGGACGGACTCTTCGGGTGCTTATTTGGGCGCATCTGTGCCTGGTGGGTCTAGTTTTGGCACACACGAGGCCCTGCAGTCTGGCCCCATTCCGAGTCCGCGGATTTAACCCACAGCCTAAACCCTGCTAAGCCATAGCCCACCCGCTTTTCGGGCATTTTACGGCGATCTAACTTGGGACGGGACCTTGGGGAGCTTATTTTTGGGCGCGGCCTATTCAGGCTGCCTGTTTTTGGCACCCCGAGGCCCCCTGCAGTTCGAGCCCATTCCGAGTCCGGCGGATCATCTTGGCCAGCCCCACGCCCAAGGCTATAGCCTACCACGTTTGGGGCATTTTTCAGCGAGATGACAGACTTGGTGACGGACTCTTTCAGGCGCTTATTTTTGGGCTCGGCTGTGCCCCAGCCTATTTTTGGCAGTACTGGAGGCCCTCAGAAAGCTTATTTTCTGAGGCGGGTGGCTGTGCCATGAGCCTGCCCCCAAGGCTATAGGACCCGTTTCTTGGGCATTTTGCCCCGGATGAATTCCAAGTCCGGACCTTGGGTAGCTTATTTTTGGGCCAGCCTGTGCCCAAGCCTATTTTTTGCGTTTCGGAGGACATTCGCAAAGTCTGGCGAATTCCGAGTCCGGCGGACGAACTTGGCCAGCCCCCCCTATTTTAGCCCACCCGTTTTTGGCATTTTTCGCGGCCAGACTTCGGACGGGGACCTTTGGGCTCTATTTCTGGCGCAGCTGTGCCCGCGGCCTATTTGGCACATGGAGGCCCCTCGCAAAAGTCTGCCCCCATTCCGAGTCTGGTGGACGAACTTGCCGCCCTCAATCTTAAGCTATAGCCCCGCGTTTTTAGAGCATTTTGGCGGATGAACATAGGGGCCGGGACATTCGGGTGCTTATTTTGGCGCGGCTGTGCCCATGACCTATTTTTACAGCTACTGAGGCCCCTCGCAAAGTCTAGTCCCATTCGGAGTCCGGGCGGACCAGACCTGGCCAGCCCCACCCCAAGGCTATAGCCCACCCGTTTTTGGGCATTTTGCGTGAGACCGAACTTGGGATGGGACCTTCCGGGCTCTTATTTTTTGGGAGCGGCTGTGCCCGCATCCTATTTTTGGCACACGGAGGCCCTCGCAAAGTCCGGCCCCATTCCGAAACCGGGCGGACAGAACTTGGCCAGCCCCACCCCAAGGCTATTGCCACCCGTTTTAGGCATTTTGCGGCGGATGAACTTGGGGACAGGGACCTCTGGTGCTTATTTTTTGAATGCGGCTGTGCCCGGCCCCTTTTGGCACACGGAGGCCCTAGCATAGTCGGCCCCATTCAGGGTCCAGCGAGACGGAACTTAGCCATCCCCACCCCCAAGGCTATAGCCCACCTGTTTTTGGAGGCATTTTTTGATGGACTAACAGGGGCCCAGGACCTTCGGGCGCTTATTTTTAGGTGCGGTTGCCTGGCCTATTTTATACACGAGGCCCCTCGCAGTTTGGCCCCATTCAGTGGCGGACCGAACTGGCCAGCCCACAAGGCTATAGCCCACCCGTTTTTAGGCATTTATTTTGAACTTGGGGCGGGGCTGCTTATTTTTACCCGCTGACCCTGAGCCTATTTTTGGCACACACAGGCCCCTACTTAAAGTCTGGCCCCATTCCGAGTCAGGCGGATGAATTTGCCAGCCCACCCCCAAGGCTATAGCCCACCCGTTTTTGGGCCTTTGCGGCGATGGGTTTAACTTGGGGACGGGACTTGAGGCGCTATTTTTGGGCGCGGCTGTGCCCGCTGGCCTATTTTTGGCACCACGGAGGCCCCTCGTAAAGTCTGGGCCCATTCAAGAGTCCGGGGCGGAGGAACTTGGCAGCCCCACCCCCAAGGCTACTTTAGCCCACCGTTTTAGGCATTTTTCAGCGGACGAACTTTGGGACGTGGGACCTTGATGTGCTTATTTTGGCGCGCGGCTGTGCCCGCAGCCTGGCCAGCACCACGGAGGCCCCTGTAAAGTCTGGCCCCCATTCAGAGTCCGAGGCGGATTTGAGGCCCGGCCCACCCCACCCCCAAGGCTATAGCCTACCCGTTTCTTGGGCATTTTTTAGGCGGACAACTTGGGATGGGACTCGGCGCTTATTGCAGGGCGCAGCTGCCTGACGGCCTGAACCATATGGCACAGGCTGTGAGGCACCTCGCAGTCGGCCCCATTCCAGTCCAGGTCGGAGTCGTGAACTTGGCCTGCCCGACCCCGCTGAGCTATAGCCCACCGTTTTTAGGCATTTTGCGGCGGACGAACTTTGGGACGGGACCAGCCGGGTGCTTATTTTTGGGCGTGGCTGTGCCATGGCCTATTTTTGGCAAACGGAGGCACCTCGTAAAGTCTGGCCCCATTCCTAGTCCGGCGGACGAACTTGGACAGCCAAACCACCAAGGCTATAGCCCCCCCTTTTTTGGGCATTTTGCGGCGGACGAACTTGGGGGCCGGGACCTTCGGGCGCTTATTTTGGGCGCGGCTGTGCCCGCCTGGCCCTTTTTGGCAAATGGAGGACCCTCGCAAAGTCAGGCCCCATTCCGATTCCGGCGTACGAACTTGTCCAGCACCACCCCCAAGGCTATAGCCCACCAGTTTTTTGGGATTTTTTGCGGCGGACTAACTTGGGGTTGGTACTTCGATCGCTTATTTTTGGGCGCAGCTGTGCCTGCGGCCTATTTTTGGCACACGGAGGCCCCTCGCAAAGTCTGGCCCCATTCCGAGTCCGGCGGACAGACAGCCAGCCCCACCCCCAAGGCTATAGCCCACCCGTTTTTGGGCATTTTTGCGGCGGACGAACTTGGGGGACGGGACCTTCGGGCGCTTATTTTGGGCGCGGCTGTTACATGACCTAATTTTGCACATCGGAGGCTCGCAAAGCATGCCACATTAAAGTCCGCGATGAGCTTTGCCAGCCTCATCCTAAGGCTATAGCCTTTTAGTTTTTGGGCATTTTTGCATGAGTGAAACTGGGACCAGGACCTTTGTGGCTCTTTTTTCTGGACGCTGCTGTGCCCGCGTCTATTTTTAACCTGCTTGGAGGCCCCTCACAAAGTCTGGGCATTCCGAGGTCAATGAGGCCGGGGAACTTCAAGCCAACCCCACCCCCAAGCCTATAGCCCACCCGTTTTCTGGGCATTTTGACCGGGTGAACTTGGCCACGCCCCAAGGCAGGTTAGACGCGGACCTTCGGGCGCTTGCAGGCGCGGCTGTGCAGCTATTTTGGCACACGGAGGCCCCTCGCAAAAGTCTGGCGGTTTCAGAGTCCGGCGGACGAACTTGGAAAGCCCCACCCCCAAGGCTATAGCCCACCTGTTTTTTTAGGCATTTTGCAGTTGTTGAGAACTTGGGGACGGGGACCGGGACCTTGGGCGCTTATTTTGGGCGCGGTTGTGCCCGCGGCCTATTTTTGGCACACGGAGGCCCCTCGCAAAGTCTGGCCCCATTCCGAGTCCGGCGGACGAACTTGGCCAGCCCCACCCCCAAGGCTATAGCCCACCCATTTTTTGGGCATTTTTGCAGCGGACGAACTTGGGGACGGGACCTTCGGGCGCTTATTTTTGGGCGCGGCTGTGCCCGCCGTCTATTTTTGGCACACGGAGGCCCCTCGCAAAGTCTGGCCCCATTCCGAGTCCGGCGGACGAACTTGGCCAGCCCCACCCCCAAGGCTATAGCCCACCCGTTTTTTGGGCATTTTTGCGGCGGACGAACTTGGGGACGGGACCTTCGGGCGCTTATTTTTGGGCGCGGCTGTGACCACGGCCTATTTTTGGCACACGGAGGCCCCTCGCAAAGTCTGGCCCCATTCCGAGTCCGGCGGACGAACATGGCCAGCCCCACCCCCAAGGCTATAGCCCACCCGTTTCTTGGGCATTTTTTGCGGCGGATGAACTTGGGGACGGGACATTCGGGCGCTTATTTTTGGGCGCGGCTGTGCCCGCGGCCTATTTTTGGCACACGGACGCCCCTCCCAATGTCTGGCCCCATTCTGAGTCTGGCGGACGAACTTGGCCAGCCCCACCCCCAAGGCTATAGCCCACCCGTTTCTTGGGCATTTTTGCGGCGGACGAACTTGGGGACGGGACCTTCGGGTGCTTAGTTTTGGGGCGGCTGTGCCCGCGGCCTATTTTTTTGGCAGCACGGGAGCCCCTCGCAAAGTCTGGCCCCATTCCGAGTCCGGCGGGACGAACTTGGCCAGCCCCACCCCCAAGGCTATAGCCCACCGTTTTTTTGGGCATTTTCCGGCGGACGAACTTGGGGACGGGACCTTCGGGTGCTTATTTTTGGGCGCGGCTGTGACCGCGGCCTATTTTGGCCACAGCACGGAGGCCCCCCTCGCAAAGTCTGGCCCCATCCGAGTCCGGCGGACGAACTTGCCAGCCCCACCCCAAGGCTATAGCCCCACCCTTTTTTGGGCATTTTTGCGGCGGTCGAACTTGGGGACGGGACCTTCGGGCGCTTATTTTTGGGCGCGGCCATGCCCCGCGGCCTATTTTTGGCACACGGAGGCCCCTGCAAAGTCTGGCCCCATTCCGAGTCCAGCGGACGGAAGCCAGCCAGCCCCACCCCCAAGGCTATAGCCCACCCCGTTTTTGGGCATTTTGCGGCGGACGAACTTGGGGACCGGGACCTTGGGGCGCTTATTTTTGGGCGCGGCTGTGCCCCGCGGCCTATTTTTGGCAGCACACGGAGGCCCCTCAAAGTCTGGCCCCATTCCGAGTCCAGTCGGACGAACTTGGCCAGCCCACCCCCAAGGCTATAGCCCACCCGTTTTTGGGCATTTTGCGGCGGACGAACTTGGGGCCGGGACCTTCGGGCGCTTATTTTTGGGCGCGGCTGTGCCCGCGGCCCTTTTTGGCACACACGGAGGCCCTCGTAGTCTCTGGCCCCATTCGAGACCGGTGGATGAACTGGCCAGCCCACCCCCAAGGCTATAGCCCACCGTTTGGGCATTTTGCGGGCGGACTAACTTCTGGGGATCGGGACATTCGGGCGCTTATTTTGGAGCCCACGGCTCTGCCCGCGGCCTATGTTTGCCACATGGAGGCCCTCGTGAAAGTCTGGCCCCATTCCGAGTCCAGTGTGTGAACTTGTCCAGCCCCACCCACAAGGCTAGAGCCCACCCGTTTTTAGGCATTTTGCGCGGACGAACTTTGGGGACGGGACCTTCGGTGATTTTTTCTGGGCGCTGTGGCTCGCGCCTATTTTTGGTAGCACGAGGCCCCTCGCAAGTCTAGTCCCATTCCAGTCCGGCGGATGAACTTGCCAGCCCCACCCCAAGGCTATAGCCACCCGTTTTGGGCATTTTAAGTGTGGGATTTAACTTGGGGACAGGACCTTTCGGCGCTTATTTTTGGGCGCGGCTGTGCCCGTGGCCTATTTTTGGCACACGGAGGCCCCGCAAAAGTCTGGCCCCATTCCGAGTCCGGCGGACGGACGACTTGGCCAGCCCCACCCCCAAGGCTATAGCCCACCCGTTTTGGGCATTTTGCGGCGGACGAACTTGGGGACGGGACCTTCGGGCGCTTATTTTTGGGCGCGGCTGTGCCCCTGGCCTATTTTGGCACCACGGAGGCCCCTCGCAAAGTCTGGCCCCATTCCGAGTCCGGCGGACGAACTTGGCCAGCCCCACCCCAAGGCTATAGCCCACCCGTTTTTGGGCATTTTGCGGGGACGAACTTGGGGACGGGACCTTCGGGCGCTTATTTTTGGGCGCGGCTGTGCCCGCGGCCTATTTTACAGCACACGGAGGGCCCCCGCAAAGTCTGGCCCCATTTCCGAGTCCACGGCGGACGAACTTGGCCAGCCCCACCCCCAAGGCTATAGCCCACCCGTTTTTTGGGCATTTTGCGGCGGACGAACTTTGGGACGGGACCTTCGGGCGCTTTTTTTGGGCGCGGCTGTGACCGCGCCTATTTTTGCACACGGAGGCCCCTGCAAAGTTCCGACCCCATTCCGAGTCTGTGTGAGCTTAAGCAGGCCCACCTAAGGCTATCGCCCACCCGTTTTGGGCATTTGCGGCGGGCGGAGCAGGAGGCGGGACCTTCGGGCGCTTATTTTTGGGCGGCTGTGCCTGACCTATTTTTGGCACATGGAGGCCCTACGCAAAGTCCTGGACCCATTCCGAGTCCGGCGGATGAACTTGCCAGCCCACCCCATGGCTATAGCCCACCCGTTTGGGCATTTAGGCGGACGAACTTCGGGACGGACCTTGACGCTTATTTTTTCTGGCTGTGCCGCGTCTTATTTTGGCACACGGAGGCCCTCGCAAAGTCTGTCCCCATTCCGAGTCTGGCCCGAATTGAGCCCAACCCCACCCCAGGCTATAGCCCACCCGTTTTTGGGCATTTTTGCGGCGACGAACTAGGGGACGGGACCTTCGGCGCTTATTTTTGGGCCAGCTGTGCCCCAGCCTATTTTATACACCACAGGCCCCCTGTAGTCTGGCCCCATTCAGGTCAATGGACGGTTGGCCAGCCCCACCCCAAGGCTATAGCTATAGCCATTTGGGCATTTTGCGGCGGATGGGCAGGGACGGACCAACCAGGCGCTTATTTTGAAGCGGCTGTGCCATGCCTATTTTTGGCACACGGAGGCCCTCGCAGCATGGCCCCATTCGAGTCGGCGGACAGACTGGCCAGCCGCTCCCCAAGGCTATAGCCCACCCGTTTTTGGGCATTTTTGTGGCGGACCGAACTTGGGACGGGACCTTCGGGGCGCTTATTTTTTGGCTGATTGTGCCCTGGCCTATTTTTGGCACATGGAGGCCTCTAAAGTATGGCCCATTCCGAGGTCCGGGGACCGACAGCAGCTTTACCCCCAAAGCCTACCTTTCCCAGTTTTTAGCCCATTTTCAAACAGAGGCGAACTTGGGGACCAGGACCTTTGGGCTCTTATTTTTGGGCGCGGCTGTGCCATGCGGCCTTTACCCAAGCAGGCCCTCACAAGTCGCCCCATTCCAGGTCAGGCGAGACGGAACTTACAGCCAGCTCACCCCCAAGGCTGCGCCCACCCGTTTCTTAGCCATTTTTCGGCGGTGGACGAACTTGAGGCGGGACCTTCGGGCGCTTATTTTTGGCGCAGGTACATGTGCGCCCGGCCTATTACAGCACACGGAGGCCCCTGAAGTCTGGCCAGGTTCCCAGGTCCGTGGACCGAACTTGTAGCCCACCCCCAAGGCTATAGCCCACCCGTTTTTGGCCATTTTGCAGCGGAATGAACTTGGGGGCCAGGACCTTTGGATGCTTATTTTGGGCGCGGCTGTGCCCATGGCCTCATTTTGGAACCACGGAGGCCCCTGCAGTCAGTCGGCCCCATTCCAGTCCGGTCAGGCAAACAGCCAGCCCCACCCCCAAGGCTATAAGCCCACCCGTTTTTTGGCGTTTCATTGTGAGACGAACTTGAGACGGGACATTGGGCGCTTATTTTGGGCGCGGCTGTGACTTCGGCCTATTTTCACAGCACGGAGGCCCCTGGGTCTGACCCCATTAAAGTACGCGGACGAGTCAGCCCAGCCCACCCAAGGCCATAGCCCACCCGTTTTGAGCATTTTTACGCGGACAAACTTAGGACGGGACCTTGAGCTTATTTTGGGCGCGACTGTGCCGCCCGGCCTAGCCCCACAGCCGGAGGCGCTCGCAAAGTAATTCCCAAGTCCAAGGTCAGCGGATGAACTTGTAGCCACCCCAGGCCTCAGCCACCGTTTGGGCCATTTGGTTTCAAACTTAGGCCAGGACCTTTGGGCTCTTATTTTTAAGTAGCCAGCTGTGCCGCGGCGGCCTAATCTTGCAAGGGAGGCCCCGGCAAAGTGTGGCCCCATTAAGTCGGTGAGTTGAACTTTGGCCAGCCTCACTAGGCCATAGCCCACCCAGTTTCTTGGCATTTTTCGGCGAGACCAGACTTGAGCTGGACCGGGCGCTTATTTTTTTGGGCGGCTGTGCCCTTTGACCCTGTCCACAGCACCTGGAGGCCGCTCGCAAAGTCTGGCCCCATTCAGGTCAGCAGACGAACAGCCAGCCCCCCAAGGCTATAGCCACCCGTTTTTGGGCATTTTGCAGCGGACGAACTTGGGGACAGGACCTTTGGCTCTTATTTTTGAGGCGGCATGCCAGCCCTGCCTATTTTTGGAGAAAGCGGAGGCCCCTCACAAAATCTGGCCCCCATTAGTGCGGTGGACAAACTTGTCAGCCTCACCCCAGGCTATTGCCACACCCGTTTTTGGGCATTTTGCGGTGGAACCCGAACTTGGGACGGACATTGAACCTTATTTTGTTGTGGTTTGTCCGCTGCCTATTCACGGAACATGGAGGCTCCTCGCAAAGTCTGGCCCCATTCCGAGTCAAGCGGACGAACTTGGCCAGCCCCACCCCAAGGCTATAGCACACCCGTTTTTGGGCATTTTGCGGCGGACGAAGACTTGGGGACGGGACCTTCGGCGCTTATTTAGGTGCCAAACTGTGCCAGCGTCTTATTTTTGACACATCGAGGGGCCCCTCGCAAAGTGGCCCCATTCCGAGTCAGGCGATCAACTTGGCCAGCCCCACCCCAAGGCCATGCCCACCCGTTTTTGGGCATTTTTGTGGTTGGACGGAACTTGGCGGCCAGGACCGTGGGCGCTTATTTTAGGCACGGCTCTGTCCTGCGCCTCTTAAGCACCACGGAGGCCCTACTTAAAAGTCCAGTCCCATTCCGAGGCTCAGTGGACCGAACTTGCCAACCCCACCCCAAAGGCCTGCCCACCGTTTTGGGCATTTTGCGGCGGGACAAACTTGAGACCAGGACCTTCGGGTGCCTTATTTTTGGGCGCGAAGCTGTGCCGTGGCCTAACCCACCTGGAGGACAGCAAAGTGTGGCCCAGTCAGAGTCCAGGCGGACTTGGCCAGCCCACCCCGAGGCTATAGCCACCCCGTTTTTGGGCATTTTTCGTGGACCAACTTGGGGACAGGACCTTGGGCGCTTATTTTTAAATCGAGCTGTGCTCTTAGCTGGCCTTTAACACCGCGGGCCCCTCGCAAATTAGCCCCATTCCCAGGGTCCAATGAGATGAAGAACAGCCAGCCCCACCCCAAGGCTATTGCCCACCCGTTTTTGGGAATTTTGCGGCGGAGGAACTTGGGGCGGGACCTTGACCGCTTATTTTTGGAGTGCGGCTGTGCCCGCTGACCTATTTTAGCACCACGGAGGCCCCTGCAAGTGGCCCCATTAGGAGTCGTGGACGAACTTGGCCAGCCCACCCCAAGCTAGCCCACCTGATTTTTGGCCTTTTTGGTATGGATTTAACTTGGGATGGGACTCGGGCGATTATTTTTGGAAAAGGCGGCTGTGCCGCGGCCTATTTTTGGTTCACGAGGCCTTCTCGCAAAGTGGCCCCATCTCCAGTCCGGCGATTGATCCAGCCAGCCACCCCCAAGGCTATAGCCCACCGTTTTTGGGGCATTTTTGGAGGACGGAACTTGGGGATGGGACTTGGGCGCTTATTTTGGGTGCATGGTCTCGCGGCCTATTTTTGTATACGGAGACCCCTCGCAGTCTGGCCCTATTCCAGTCCGGCGGACGAATTTGGCCAGCCACCACCCCAGGCTATAGCCCACGCGTTTTTGGGCATTTTCCACGGCAGACGAACTTGGGGCCCGGGACCTTGGGCGCTTATTTTTGGCGCGGCTGTGCCGCGACTCTTCCGCACACGGAGACCCCTCACAAAGTCTGGCCCCATTCCGAGTCCGGCGGACCAGACAGCCAGCCCACCCCCAGGCTATAGCCCACCCGTTTTGGGCATTTTTGGCTGTGCCCGCGGCCTATTTTTGGCAAACGGAGGCCCGTCGCAAAGTCTGGCCCCATTCCTAGTCCGGCGGACGAACTTGGCCAGCCCCACCCCCAAGGCTATAGCCCACCCGTTTTTTGGGCATTACTGCGGCGGACGAACTTGGGGATGGGACCTTCGGGCGCTTATTTTTGGCGGCGGCTGTGCCCGCGGCCTATTTTTGGCACACGGAGGCCCCTCGCAAAGTCTGGCCCCATTCCGAGTCCGGCGGACGAACTTGGCCAGCCCCACCCCCAAGGCTATAGCCCACCCGCCTCTTCCCCATTTGGAGGCGGACGAACTTGGGGACGGGACCTTCGGGCGCTTATTTTTGGCGCGGCTGTGCCGCGGCCTATTTTTGGCACACGGAGGCCCTCGCAAAGTCTGGCCCCATTCCGAGTCCGCGGACGAACTTGGCCAGCCCCACCCCAAGGCTATAGCCCACCCGCTTTTGGGCATTTTTGCGGCGGACGAACTTGGGGACGGGACCTTCGGGCGCTTATTTTGGGCGCGGCTGTGCCGCGGCCTATTTTTGGCACACGGAGGCCCTCGCAAAGTCTGGCCCCATTCCGAGTCCGGCGGACGAACTTGGCCAGCCCCACCCCAAGGCTATAGCCCACCCGCTTTTGGGCATTTTGCGGCGGACGAACTTGGGGACGGGACCTTCGGGCGCTTATTTTTGGCGCGGCTGTGCCCGCGGCCTATTTTTGGCACACGGAGGCCCTCGCAAAGTCTGGCCCCATTCCGAGTCCGGCGGACGAACTTGGCCAGCCCCACCCCAAGGCTATAGCCCACCCGCTTTTGGGCATTTTTGCGGCGGACGAACTTGGGGACGGGACCTTCGGCGCTTATTTTTGGGCGCGGCTGTGCCCGCGGCCTATTTTTGGCACACGGAGGCCCTCGCAAAGTCTGGCCCCATTCCGAGTCCGGCGGACGAACTTGGCCAGCCCCACCCCCAAGGCTATAGCCCACCCGCTTTTGGGCATTTTGCGGCGGACGAACTTGGGGACGGGACCTTCGGCGCTTATTTTTGGCGCGGCTGTGCCCGCCTATTTTTGGCACACGGAGGCCCTCGCAAAGTCTGGCCCCATTCCGAGTCCGGCGGACGAACTTGGCCAGCCCCACCCCAAGGCTATAGCCCACCCGCTTTTGGGCATTTTTGCGGCGGACGAACTTGGGGACGGGACCTTCGGCGCTTATTTTGGCGCGGCTGTGCCCGCGCCTATTTTTGGCACACGGAGGCCCTCGCAAAGTCTGGCCCCATTCCGAGTCCGCGGACGAACTTGGCCAGCCCCACCCCAAGGCTATAGCCCACCCGCTTTTGGGCATTTTTGCGGCGGACGAACTTGGGGACGGGACCTTCGGCGCTTATTTTTGGGCGCGGCTGTGCCCGCGCCTATTTTTGGCACACGGAGGCCCTCGCAAAGTCTGGCCCCATTCCGAGTCCGGCGGACGAACTTGGCCAGCCCCACCCCAAGGCTATAGCCCACCCGCTTTTGGGCATTTTTGCGGCGGACGAACTTGGGGACGGGACCTTCGGCGCTTATTTTGGGCTTATTTTTGCGGCTGTGCCCGCGGCCTATTTTTGGCACACGGAGGCCCTCGCAAAGTCTGGCCCCATTCCGAGTCCGGCGGACGAACTTGGCCAGCCCCACCCCAAGGCTATAGCCCACCCGCTTTTGGGCATTTTTGCGGCGGACGAACTTGGGGACGGGACCTTCGGCGCTTATTTTTGGCGCGGCTGTGCCCGCGCCTATTTTTGGCACACGGAGGCCCTCGCAAAGTCTGGCCCCATTCCGAGTCCGGCGGACGAACTTGGCCAGCCCCACCCCAAGGCTATAGCCCACCCGCTTTTGGGCATTTTGCGGCGGACGAACTTGGGGACGGGACCTTCGGCGCTTATTTTTGGCGCGGCTGTGCCCGCGGCCTATTTTTGGCACACGGAGGCCCTCGCAAAGTCTGGCCCCATTCCGAGTCCGGCGGACGAACTTGGCCAGCCCCACCCCAAGGCTATAGCCCACCCGCTTTTGGGCATTTTTGCGGCGGACGAACTTGGGGACGGGACCTTCGGCGCTTATTTTGGGCGCGGCTGTGCCCGCGGCCTATTTTTGGCACACGGAGGCCCTCGCAAAGTCTGGCCCCATTCCGAGTCCGCGGACGAACTTGGCCAGCCCCACCCCAAGGCTATAGCCCACCCGCTTTTGGGCATTTTTGCGGCGGACGAACTTGGGGACGGGACCTTCGGCGCTTATTTTTGGCGCGGCTGTGCCCGCGGCCTATTTTTGGCACACGGAGGCCCTCGCAAAGTCTGGCCCCATTCCGCGTCCGCCGGACGAACTACGCCAGCCCCACCCCCCAGGCCATACCCCACGCGCTTCCGAGGCATTTTTGCGGCGGACGAACTTGGGGACGGGAACTTCGGGCGCTTATTTTTGGCGCGGCTGTGCCCGCGGCCTATTTTTGGCACACGGAGGCCCTCGCAAAGTCTGGCCCCATTCCGAGTCCGGCGGACGAACTTGGCCAGCCCCACCCCAAGGCTATAGCCCACCCGCTTTTGGGCATTTTTGCGGTGGACGAACTTGGGGACAGGACCTTCGGTTGGACGCGGCTGTGCCCGTGGCCTATTTTTGGAACACGGAGGCCCCTCGCAAAGTCTGGCCCCATTCCGAGTCCGTCGGACGAACTTGGCCAGCCCCACCCCCAAGGCTATAGCCCACCTGTTTTTTGGGCATTTTTGCGGCGGACGAACTTGGGGACGGGACCTTCGGGGGCTTATTTGTGGGCGCGTCTGTGGCCGCGCACTATTTTTGGGAGTAGTTGGCCGATCACTAAGTCTGTCCCCATTCCGAGTCCGGCGGACGAACTTGGCCAGCCCCACACCCGAGGCTATAGCCCACCCGCTTTTGGGCATTTTTGCGGCGGACGAACTTGGGGACGGGACCTTCGGGCGCTTATTTTTGGGCGCGGCTGTGCCCGCGGCCTATTTTTGGCACACGGAGGCCCCTCGCAAAGTCTGGCCCAATTCCGAGTCCGCCGGACGAACTTGGCCAGCCCCACCCCCGAGGCTATAGCCCACTCGTTTTTTGGGCATTTTTGCGGCGGACGAACTTTGGGACAGGACCTTCGGTCGCTTATTTTTGGGAGCGGCTGTCCCCGCGGCCTATTTTTGGCACACGGAGGCCCCTCGCAAAGTCTGGCCCCATTCCGAGTCCGGCGGACGAACTTGGCCAGCCCCACCCCCAAGGCTATAGCCCACCCGTTTTTTGGGCATTTTTGCGGCGGACGAACTTGGGGACGGGACCTTCGGGTGATTATGTTTTGTTGCGGCTGTGTCCGCGGCCTATTTTTGGCACACGGAGGCCCCTCGCAAAGTCTGGCCCCATTCCGAGTCCGGCGGACGAACTTGGCCAGCCCCACCCCCAAGGCCATAGCCCACCCGTTTTTTGGGCATTTTTGCGGCGGACGAACTTGGGGACGGGACCTTCGGGCGCTTACGTTTGGGCGCGGCTGTGCCCGCGGCCTATTTTTGGCACACGGAGGCCCCTCGCAAAGTCTGGGCCAATTCCGAGTCCGGCGGATGAACTTGGCCAGCCCCACCCCCAAGGCTATAGCCCACCCGCTTTTGGGCATTTTTGCGGCGGACGAACTTGGGGACGGGACCTTCGGCGCTTATTTTTGGGCGCGGCTGTGCCCGCGCCTATTTTTGGCACACGGAGGCCCTCGCAAAGTCTGGCCCCATTCCGAGTCCGGCGGACGAACTTGGCCAGCCCCACCCCAAGGCTATAGCCCACCCGCTTTTGGGCATTTTTGCGGCGGACGAACTTGGGGACGGGACCTTCGGCGCTTATTTTTGGGCGCGGCTGTGCCCGCGCCTATTTTTGGCACACGGAGGCCCTCGCAAAGTCTGGCCCCATTCCGAGTCCGGCGGACGAACTTGGCCAGCCCCACCCCAAGGCTATAGCCCACCCGCTTTTGGGCATTTTTGCGGCGGACGAACTTGGGGACGGGACCTTCGGCGCTTATTTTTGGCGCGGCTGTGCCCGCGCCTATTTTTGGCACACGGAGGCCCTCGCAAAGTCTGGCCCCATTCCGAGTCCGGCGGACGAACTTGGCCAGCCCCACCCCAAGGCTATAGCCCACCCGCTTTTGGGCATTTTTGCGGCGGACGAACTTGGGGACGGGACCTTCGGCGCTTATTTTGGGCGCGGCTGTGCCCGCGGCCTATTTTTGGCACACGGAGGCCCTCGCAAAGTCTGGCCCCATTCCGAGTCCGGCGGACGAACTTGGCCAGCCCCACCCCAAGGCTATAGCCCACCCGCTTTTGGGCATTTTTGCGGCGGACGAACTTGGGGACGGGACCTTCGGCGCTTATTTTTGGGCGCGGCTGTGCCCGCGCCTATTTTTGGCACACGGAGGCCCTCGCAAAGTCTGGCCCCATTCCGAGTCCGGCGGACGAACTTGGCCAGCCCCACCCCAAGGCTATAGCCCACCCGCTTTTGGGCATTTTTGCGGCGGACGAACTTGGGGACGGGACCTTCGGCGCTTATTTTTGGCGCGGCTGTGCCCGCGCCTATTTTTGGCACACGGAGGCCCTCGCAAAGTCTGGCCCCATTCCGAGTCCGCGGACGAACTTGGCCAGCCCCACCCCAAGGCTATAGCCCACCCGCTTTTGGGCATTTTTGCGGCGGACGAACTTGGGGACGGGACCTTCGGCGCTTATTTTTGGGCGCGGCTGTGCCCGCGGCCTATTTTTGGCACACGGAGGCCCTCGCAAAGTCTGGCCCCATTCCGAGTCCGGCGGACGAACTTGGCCAGCCCCACCCCAAGGCTATAGCCCACCCGCTTTTGGGCATTTTTGCGGCGGACGAACTTGGGGACGGGACCTTCGGCGCTTATTTTTGGGCGCGGCTGTGCCCGCGGCCTATTTTTGGCACACGGAGGCCCTCGCAAAGTCTGGCCCCATTCCGAGTCCGGCGGACGAACTTGGCCAGCCCCACCCCAAGGCTATAGCCCACCCGCTTTTGGGCATTTTTGCGGCGGACGAACTTGGGGACGGGACCTTCGGCGCTTATTTTTGCGCGGCTGTGCCCGCGCCTATTTTTGGCACACGGAGGCCCTCGCAAAGTCTGGCCCCATTCCGAGTCCGGCGGACGAACTTGGCCAGCCCCACCCCAAGGCTATAGCCCACCCGCTTTTGGGCATTTTTGCGGCGGACGAACTTGGGGACGGGACCTTCGGCGCTTATTTTTGGCGCGGCTGTGCCCGCGGCCTATTTTTGGCACACGGAGGCCCTCGCAAAGTCTGGCCCCATTCCGAGTCCGGCGGACGAACTTGGCCAGCCCCACCCCAAGGCTATAGCCCACCCGCTTTTGGGCATTTTTGCGGCGGACGAACTTGGGGACGGGACCTTCGGCGCTTATTTTGGGCGCGGCTGTGCCCGCGCCTATTTTTGGCACACGGAGGCCCTCGCAAAGTCTGGCCCCATTCCGAGTCCGGCGGACGAACTTGGCCAGCCCCACCCCAAGGCTATAGCCCACCCGCTTTTGGGCATTTTTGCGGCGGACGAACTTGGGGACGGGACCTTCGGCCGCTCATTTTTGGGCGCGGCTGTGACCACGGCCTATTTTTGGCACACGGAGGCCCTCGCAAAGTCTGGCCCCATTCCGAGTCCGGCGGACGAACTTGGCCAGCCCCACCCCAAGGCTATAGCCCACCCGCTTTTGGGCATTTTTGCGGCGGACGAACTTGGGGACGGGACCTTCGGCGCTTATTTTTGGGCGCGGCTGTGCCCGCGGCCTATTTTTGGCACACGGAGGCCCTCGCAAAGTCTGGCCCCATTCCGAGTCCGCGGACGAACTTGGCCAGCCCCACCCCAAGGCTATAGCCCACCCGCTTTTGGGCATTTTTGCGGCGGACGAACTTGGGGACGGGACCTTCGGCGCTTATTTTTGGCGCGGCTGTGCCCGCGCCTATTTTTGGCACACGGAGGCCCTCGCAAAGTCTGGCCCCATTCCGAGTCCGGCGGACGAACTTGGCCAGCCCCACCCCAAGGCTATAGCCCACCCGCTTTTGGGCATTTTTGCGGCGGACGAACTTGGGGACGGGACCTTCGGCGCTTATTTTTGGCGCGGCTGTGCCCGCGCCTATTTTTGGCACACGGAGGCCCTCGCAAAGTCTGGCCCCATTCCGAGTCCGGCGGACGAACTTGGCCAGCCCCACCCCCAAGGCTATAGCCCACCCGCTTTTGGGCATTTTTGCGGCGGACGAACTTGGGGACGGGACCTTCGGCGCTTATTTTGGGCGCGGCTGTGCCCGCGCCTATTTTTGGCACACGGAGGCCCTCGCAAAGTCTGGCCCCATTCCGAGTCCGCGGACGAACTTGGCCAGCCCCACCCCAAGGCTATAGCCCACCCGCTTTTGGGCATTTTTGCGGCGGACGAACTTGGGGACGGGACCTTCGGCGCTTATTTTTGGCGCGGCTGTGCCCGCGGCCTATTTTTGGCACACGGAGGCCCTCGCAAAGTCTGGCCCCATTCCGAGTCCGGCGGACGAACTTGGCCAGCCCCACCCCAAGGCTATAGCCCACCCGCTTTTGGGCATTTTTGCGGCGGACGAACTTGGGGACGGGACCTTCGGCGCTTATTTTTGGCGCGGCTGTGCCCGCGGCCTATTTTTGGCACACGGAGGCCCTCGCAAAGTCTGGCCCCATTCCGAGTCCGGCGGACGAACTTGGCCAGCCCCACCCCCAAGGCTATAGCCCACCCGCTTTTGGGCATTTTTGCGGCGGACGAACTTGGGGACGGGACCTTCGGCGCTTATTTTTGGCGCGGCTGTGCCCGCGCCTATTTTTGGCACACGGAGGCCCTCGCAAAGTCTGGCCCCATTCCGAGTCCGGCGGACGAACTTGGCCAGACCCACCCCAAGGCTATAGCCCACCCGCTTTTGGGCATTTTTGCGGCGGACGAACTTGGGGACGGGACCTTCGGCGCTTATTTTTGGGCGCGGCTGTGCCCGCGGCCTATTTTTGGCACACGGAGGCCCTCGCAAAGTCTGGCCCCATTCCGAGTCCGGCGGACGAACTTGGCCAGCCCCACCCCAAGGCTATAGCCCACCCGCTTTTGGGCATTTTTGCGGCGGACGAACTTGGGGACGGGACCTTCGGCGCTTATTTTTGGGCGCGGCTGTGCCCGCGCCTATTTTTGGCACACGGAGGCCCTCGCAAAGTCTGGCCCCATTCCGAGTCCGGCGGACGAACTTGGCCAGCCCCACCCCAAGGCTATAGCCCACCCGCTTTTGGGCATTTTTGCGGCGGACGAACTTGGGTACGGGACCTTCGGCGCTTATTTTTGGGCGCGGCTGTGGCCGCTGCCAATTTTTGGCACACGGAGGCACCTCACAAAGTCTGGCCCCATTCCGAGTCCGGCGGACGAACTTGGCCAGCCCCACCCCCAAGGCTATAGCCCACCCGTTTTTTGGACATTTTTGCGGCGGACGAACTTGGGGTCGGGACCTTCGGGCGCTTATTTTTGTGCGCGGCTTTGCCCAACGCCTACTTTTGGCACAGGGAGGCGCCTCACAAAGTCTGGCCCCATTCCGAGTCCGGCGGACGAACTTGGCCAGCCCCACCCCCAAGGCTATAGCCCACCCGTTTTTTGGGCATTTTTGCGGCGGACGAACTTGGGGACGGGTGCTTATTTTTGGGCGCGGCTGTGCCCGCGGCCTATTTTTGGTACACGGAGGCCCCTCGCAATGTCTGGCCCCATTCCGAGTCCGGCGGACGAACTTGGCCAGCCCTACCTCCAAGGCTATAGCCCACCCGTTTTTTGGGCATTCTTGCGGCGGACGAACTTGGGGACGGGACCTTCGGCCGCTTATTTTTGTGCGCGGCTGTGCCCATTGCCTACTTTTGGCACAGGGAGGCCCCTCACAAAGTCTGTCCCCATTCCGAGTCCGGCGGACGAACTTGGCCAGCCCCACCCCCAAGGCTATAGCCCACCCGTTTTTTGGGCATTTTTGCGGGGGACAAACTTGGGGACGGGATCTTCGGGCGCTTATTTTTGGGCGCGGCTGTGCCCGCGGCCCATTTTTGGTACATGGAGGCCCCTCGCAAAGTCTGGCCCCATTCCGAGTCCGGCGGACGAACTTGGCCAGCCCCACCCCCAAGGCTATAGCCCACCCGTTTTTTGGACATTTTTGCGGCGGGCGAACTTGGGGACGGGACCTTCGGGCGCTTATTTTTTGTCGCCGCTATGCCGGCGGCCTATTTTTGGCACACGGAGGCCCCTCGCAAAGTCTGGCCCCATTCCGAGTCCGGCGGACGAACTTGGCCAGCCCCACCCCCAAGGCTATAACCCACCCGTTTTTTGGGCATTTTTGCGGCGGACGAACTTGGGGACGGGACCCTCGGGCGCTTATTTTTGGACGTGGCTGTGCCGGCGGCCTATTTTTGGCACACGGAGGCCCTCGCAAAGTCTGGCCCCATTCCGAGTCCGGCGGACGAACTTGGCCAGCCCCACCCCAAGGCTATAGCCCACCCGCTTTTGGGCATTTTTGCGGCGGACGAACTGGGGGACGGGACCTTCGGCGCTTATTTTTGGCGCGGCTGTGCCCGCGCCTATTTTTGGCACACGGAGGCCCTCGCAAAGTCTGGCCCCATTCCGAGTCCGGCGGACGAACTTGGCCAGCCCCACCCCCAAGGCTATAGCCCACCCGCTTTTGGGCATTTTTGCGGCGGACGAACTTGGGGACGGGACCTTCGGCGCTTATTTTTGGCGCGGCTGTGCCCGCGCCTATTTTTGGCACACGGAGGGCCCTCGCAAAGTCTGGCCCCATTCCGAGTCCGGCGGACGAACTTGGCCAGCCCCACCCCCAACGCAATAGCCCACCCGCTTTTGGGCATTTTTGCGGCGGACGAACTTGGGGACGGGACCTTCGGCGCTTATTTTTGGGCGCGGCTGTGCCCGCGCCTATTTTTGGCACACGGAGGCCCTCGCAAAGTCTGGCCCCATTCCGAGTCCGGCGGACGAACTTGGCCAGCCCCACCCCAAGGCTATAGCCCACCCGCTTTTGGGCATTTTTGCGGCGGACGAACTTGGGGACGGGACCTTCGGCGCTTATTTTTGGGCGCGGCTGTGCCCGCGCCTATTTTTGGCACACGGAGGCCCTCGCAAAGTCTGGCCCCATTCCGAGTCCGGCGGACGAACTTGGCCAGCCCCACCCCAAGGCTATAGCCCACCCGCTTTTGGGCATTTTTGCGGCGGACGAACTTGGGGACGGGACCTTCGGCGCTTATTTTTGGGCGCGGCTGTGCCCGCGCCTATTTTTGGCACACGGAGGCCCTCGCAAAGTCTGGCCCCATTCCGAGTCCGGCGGACGAACTTGGCCAGCCCCACCCCAAGGCTATAGCCCACCCGCTTTTGGGCATTTTTGCGGCGGACGAACTTGGGGACGGGACCTTCGGCGCTTATTTTTGGCGCGGCTGTGCCCGCGGCCTATTTTTGGCACACGGAGGCCCTCGCAAAGTCTGGCCCCATTCCGAGTCCGCGGACGAACTTGGCCAGCCCCACCCCCAAGGCTATAGCCCACCCGCTTTTGGGCATTTTTGCGGCGGACGAACTTGGGGACGGGACCTTCGGCGCTTATTTTTGGCGCGGCTGTGCCCGCGCCTATTTTTGGCACACGGAGGCCCTCGCAAAGTCTGGCCCCATTCCGAGTCCGGCGGACGAACTTGGCCAGCCCCACCCCCAAGGCTATAGCCCACCCGCTTTTGGGCATTTTTGCGGCGGACGAACTTGGGGACGGGACCTTCGGCGCTTATTTTTGGCGCGGCTGTGCCCGCGGCCTATTTTTGGCACACGGAGGCCCTCGCAAAGTCTGGCCCCATTCCGAGTCCGGCGGACGAACTTGGCCAGCCCCACCCCAAGGCTATAGCCCACCCGCTTTTGGGCATTTTTGCGGCGGACGAACTTGGGGACGGGACCTTCGGCGCTTATTTTTGGGCGCGGCTGTGCCCGCGGCCTATTTTTGGCACACGGAGGCCCTCGCAAAGTCTGGCCCCATTCCGAGTCCGGCGGACGAACTTGGCCAGCCCCACCCCAAGGCTATAGCCCACCCGCTTTTGGGCATTTTTGCGGCGGACGAACTTGGGGACGGGACCTTCGGCGCTTATTTTTGGCGCGGCTGTGCCCGCGCCTATTTTTGGCACACGGAGGCCCTCGCAAAGTCTGGCCCCATTCCGAGTCCGCGGACGAACTTGGCCAGCCCCACCCCAAGGCTATAGCCCACCCGCTTTTGGGCATTTTTGCGGCGGACGAACTTGGGGACGGGACCTTCGGCGCTTATTTTTGGCGCGGCTGTGCCCGCGGCCTATTTTTGGCACACGGAGGCCCTCGCAAAGTCTGGCCCCATTCCGAGTCCGCGGACGAACTTGGCCAGCCCCACCCCAAGGCTATAGCCCACCCGCTTTTGGGCATTTTTGCGGCGGACGAACTTGGGGACGGGACCTTCGGCGCTTATTTTTGGGCGCGGCTGTGCCCGCGCCTATTTTTGGCACACGGAGGCCCTCGCAAAGTCTGGCCCCATTCCGAGTCCGGCGGACGAACTTGGCCAGCCCCACCCCAAGGCTATAGCCCACCCGCTTTTGGGCATTTTTGCGGCGGACGAACTTGGGGACGGGACCTTCGGCGCTTATTTTTGGCGCGGCTGTGCCCGCGCCTATTTTTGGCACACGGAGGCCCTCGCAAAGTCTGGCCCCATTCCGAGTCCGGCGGACGAACTTGGCCAGCCCCACCCCAAGGCTATAGCCCACCCGCTTTTGGGCATTTTTGCGCGGACGAACTTGGGGACGGGACCTTCGGCGCTTATTTTTGGCGCGGCTGTGCCCGCGCCTATTTTTGGCACACGGAGGCCCTCGCAAAGTCTGGCCCCATTCCGAGTCCGGCGGACGAACTTGGCCAGCCCCACCCCCAAGGCTATAGCCCACCCGCTTTTGGGCATTTTTGCGGCGGACGAACTTGGGGACGGGACCTTCGGCGCTTATTTTGGGCGCGGCTGTGCCCGCGGCCTATTTTTGGCACACGGAGGCCCTCGCAAAGTCTGGCCCCATTCCGAGTCCGGCGGACGAACTTGGCCAGCCCCACCCCAAGGCTATAGCCCACCCGCTTTTGGGCATTTTTGCGGCGGACGAACTTGGGGACGGGACCTTCGGCGCTTATTTTTGGCGCGGCTGTGCCCGCGCCTATTTTTGGCACACGGAGGCCCTCGCAAAGTCTGGCCCCATTCCGAGTCCGCGGACGAACTTGGCCAGCCCCACCCCAAGGCTATAGCCCACCCGCTTTTGGGCATTTTTGCGGCGGACGAACTTGGGGACGGGACCTTCGGCGCTTATTTTTGGCGCGGCTGTGCCCGGCCTATTTTTGGCACACGGAGGCCCTCGCAAAGTCTGGCCCCATTCCGAGTCCGCGGACGAACTTGGCCAGCCCCACCCCAAGGCTATAGCCCACCCGCTTTTGGGCATTTTTGCGGCGGACGAACTTGGGGACGGGACCTTCGGCGCTTATTTTTGGCGCGGCTGTGCCCGCGCCTATTTTTGGCACACGGAGGCCCTCGCAAAGTCTGGCCCCATTCCGAGTCCGGCGGACGAACTTGGCCAGCCCCACCCCAAGGCTATAGCCCACCCGCTTTTGGGCATTTTTGCGGCGGACGAACTTGGGGACGGGACCTTCGGCGCTTATTTTTGGCGCGGCTGTGCCCGCGCCTATTTTTGGCACACGGAGGCCCTCGCAAAGTCTGGCCCCATTCCGAGTCCGGCGGACGAACTTGGCCAGCCCCACCCCAAGGCTATAGCCCACCCGCTTTTGGGCATTTTTGCGGCGGACGAACTTGGGGACGGGACCTTCGGCGCTTATTTTTGGGCGCGGCTGTGCCCGCGCCTATTTTTGGCACACGGAGGCCCTCGCAAAGTCTGGCCCCATTCCGAGTCCGCGCGGACGAACTTGGCCAGCCCCACCCCAAGGCTATAGCCCACCCGCTTTTGGGCATTTTTGCGGCGGACGAACTTGGGGACGGGACCTTCGGCGCTTATTTTTGGGCGCGGCTGTGCCCGCGCCTATTTTTGGCACACGGAGGCCCTCGCAAAGTCTGGCCCCATTCCGAGTCCGGCGGACGAACTTGGCCAGCCCCACCCCAAGGCTATAGCCCACCCGCTTTTGGGCATTTTTGCGGCGGACGAACTTGGGGACGGGACCTTCGGCGCTTATTTTTGCGCGGCTGTGCCCGCGGCCTATTTTTGGCACACGGAGGCCCTCGCAAAGTCTGGCCCCATTCCGAGTCCGCGGACGAACTTGGCCAGCCCCACCCCAAGGCTATAGCCCACCCGCTTTTGGGCATTTTTGCGGCGGACGAACTTGGGGACGGGACCTTCGGCGCTTATTTTTGGGCGCGGCTGTGCCCGCGCCTATTTTTGGCACACGGAGGCCCTCGCAAAGTCTGGCCCCATTCCGAGTCCGGCGGACGAACTTGGCCAGCCCCACCCCAAGGCTATAGCCCACCCGCTTTTGGGCATTTTTGCGCGGACGAACTTGGGGACGGGACCTTCGGCGCTTATTTTTGGCGCGGCTGTGCCCGCGCCTATTTTTGGCACACGGAGGCCCTCGCAAAGTCTGGCCCCATTCCGAGTCCGGCGGACGAACTTGGCCAGCCCCACCCCAAGGCTATAGCCCACCCGCTTTTGGGCATTTTTGCGGCGGACGAACTTGGGGACGGGACCTTCGGCGCTTATTTTTGGCGCGGCTGTGCCCGCGCCTATTTTTGGCACACGGAGGCCCTCGCAAAGTCTGGCCCCATTCCGAGTCCGGCGGACGAACTTGGCCAGCCCCACCCCAAGGCTATAGCCCACCCGCTTTTGGGCATTTTTGCGGCGGACGAACTTGGGGACGGGACCTTCGGCGCTTATTTTTGGGCGCGGCTGTGCCCGCGCCTATTTTTGGCACACGGAGGCCCTCGCAAAGTCTGGCCCCATTCCGAGTCCGGCGGACGAACTTGGCCAGCCCCACCCCAAGGCTATAGCCCACCCGCTTTTGGGCATTTTTGCGGCGGACGAACTTGGGGACGGGACCTTCGGCGCTTATTTTTGGCGCGGCTGTGCCCGCGCCTATTTTTGGCACACGGAGGCCCTCGCAAAGTCTGGCCCCATTCCGAGTCCGCGGACGAACTTGGCCAGCCCCACCCCAAGGCTATAGCCCACCCGCTTTTGGGCATTTTTGCGCGGACGAACTTGGGGACGGGACCTTCGGCGCTTATTTTTGGCGCGGCTGTGCCCGCGCCTATTTTTGGCACACGGAGGCCCTCGCAAAGTCTGGCCCCATTCCGAGTCCGGCGGACGAACTTGGCCAGCCCCACCCCAAGGCTATAGCCCACCCGCTTTTGGGCATTTTTGCGGCGGACGAACTTGGGGACGGGACCTTCGGCGCTTATTTTTGGCGCGGCTGTGCCCGCGGCCTATTTTTGGCACACGGAGGCCCTCGCAAAGTCTGGCCCCATTCCGAGTCCGGCGGACGAACTTGGCCAGCCCCACCCCAAGGCTATAGCCCACCCGCTTTTGGGCATTTTTGCGGCGGACGAACTTGGGGACGGGACCTTCGGCGCTTATTTTTGGGCGCGGCTGTGCCCGCGGCCTATTTTTGGCACACGGAGGCCCTCGCAAAGTCTGGCCCCATTCCGAGTCCGGCGGACGAACTTGGCCAGCCCCACCCCAAGGCTATAGCCCACCCGCTTTTGGGCATTTTTGCGGCGGACGAACTTGGGGACGGGACCTTCGGGCGCTTATTTTTGGCGCGGCTGTGCCCGCGCCTATTTTTGGCACACGGAGGCCCTCGCAAAGTCTGGCCCCATTCCGAGTCCGGCGGACGAACTTGGCCAGCCCCACCCCAAGGCTATAGCCCACCCGCTTTTGGGCATTTTTGCGGCGGACGAACTTGGGGACGGGACCTTCGGCGCTTATTTTTGGGCGCGGCTGTGCCCGCGCCTATTTTTGGCACACGGAGGCCCTCGCAAAGTCTGGCCCCATTCCGAGTCCGCGGACGAACTTGGCCAGCCCCACCCCAAGGCTATAGCCCACCCGCTTTTGGGCATTTTTGCGCGGACGAACTTGGGGACGGGACCTTCGGCGCTTATTTTGGGCGCGGCTGTGCCCGCGCCTATTTTTGGCACACGGAGGCCCTCGCAAAGTCTGGCGCCATTCCGAGTCCGCCGCACGAACTTGGCCAGCCCCACACCCCAAGTCTATATCCCACCCGCTTTTGGGCATTTTTGCGGCGGACGAACTTGGGGACGGGACCTTCGGCGCTTATTTTTGGGCGCGGCTGTGCCCGCGGCCTATTTTTGGCACACGGAGGCCCTCGCAAAGTCTGGCCCCATTCCGAGTCCGCGGACGAACTTGGCCAGCCCCACCCCCAAGGCTATAGCCCACCCGCTTTTGGGCATTTTTGCGCGGACGAACTTGGGGACGGGACCTTCGGCGCTTATTTTTGGCGCGGCTGTGCCCGCGGCCTATTTTTGGCACACGGAGGCCCTCGCAAAGTCTGGCCCCATTCCGAGTCCGCGGACGAACTTGGCCAGCCCCACCCCAAGGCTATAGCCCACCCGCTTTTGGGCATTTTTGGCGGACGAACTTGGGGACGGGACCTTCGGCGCTTATTTTTGGCGCGGCTGTGCCCGCGGCCTATTTTTGGCACACGGAGGCCCTCGCAAAGTCTGGCCCCATTCCGAGTCCGGCGGACGAACTTGGCCAGCCCCACCCCAAGGCTATAGCCCACCCGCTTTTGGGCATTTTTGCGGCGGACGAACTTGGGGACGGGACCTTCGGCGCTTATTTTTGGGCGCGGCTGTGCCCGCGCCTATTTTTGGCACACGGAGGCCCTCGCAAAGTCTGGCCCCATTCCGAGTCCGGCGGACGAACTTGGCCAGCCCCACCCCAAGGCTATAGCCCACCCGCTTTTGGGCATTTTTGCGGCGGACGAACTTGGGGACGGGACCTTCGGCGCTTATTTTTGGCGCGGCTGTGCCCGCGCCTATTTTTGGCACACGGAGGCCCTCGCAAAGTCTGGCCCCATTCCGAGTCCGCGGACGAACTTGGCCAGCCCCACCCCAAGGCTATAGCCCACCCGCTTTTGGGCATTTTTGCGGCGGACGAACTTGGGGACGGGACCTTCGGCGCTTATTTTTGGCGCGGCTGTGCCCGCGCCTATTTTTGGCACACGGAGGCCCTCGCAAAGTCTGGCCCCATTCCGAGTCCGGCGGACGAACTTGGCCAGCCCCACCCCCAAGGCTATAGCCCACCCGCTTTTGGGCATTTTTGCGGCGGACGAACTTGGGGACGGGACCTTCGGCGCTTATTTTTGGCGCGGCTGTGCCCGCGCCTATTTTTGGCACACGGAGGCCCTCGCAAAGTCTGGCCCCATTCCGAGTCCGGCGGACGAACTTGGCCAGCCCCACCCCAAGGCTATAGCCCACCCGCTTTTGGGCATTTTTGCGCGGACGAACTTGGGGACGGGACCTTCGGCGCTTATTTTTGGCGCGGCTGTGCCCGCGCCTATTTTTGGCACACGGAGGCCCTCGCAAAGTCTGGCCCCATTCCGAGTCCGGCGGACGAACTTGGCCAGCCCCACCCCAAGGCTATAGCCCACCCGCTTTTGGGCATTTTTGCGGCGGACGAACTTGGGGACGGGACCTTCGGCGCTTATTTTTGGCGCGGCTGTGCCCGCGCCTATTTTTGGCACACGGAGGCCCTCGCAAAGTCTGGCCCCATTCCGAGTCCGGCGGACGAACTTGGCCAGCCCCACCCCAAGGCTATAGCCCACCCGCTTTTGGGCATTTTTGCGGCGGACGAACTTGGGGACGGGACCTTCGGCGCTTATTTTTGGCGCGGCTGTGCCCGCGCCTATTTTTGGCACACGGAGGCCCTCGCAATGTCTGGCCCCATTCCGCGTCCGGGGGACGAACTGGGCCTGCCCCCCCCCAAGCCCATAGCCCACCCGTTTCTTGGGCATTTTTGCGGCGGACTAACTTGGGGACCGGACCTTCGGTCGCTTATTTTTGGCGCGGCTGTGCCCGCGCCTATTTTTGGCACACGGAGGCCCTCGCAAAGTCTGGCCCCATTCCGAGTCCGGCGGACGAACTTGGCCAGCCCCACCCCAAGGCTATAGCCCACCCGCTTTTGGGCATTTTTGCGCGGACGAACTTGGGGACGGGACCTTCGGCGCTTATTTTTGGCGCGGCTGTGCCCGCGGCCTATTTTTGGCACACGGAGGCCCTCGCAAAGTCTGGCCCCATTCCGAGTCCGCGGACGAACTTGGCCAGCCCCACCCCAAGGCTATAGCCCACCCGCTTTTGGGCATTTTTGCGGCGGACGAACTTGGGGACGGGACCTTCGGCGCTTATTTTTGGCGCGGCTGTGCCCGCGCCTATTTTTGGCACACGGAGGCCCTCGCAAAGTCTGGCCCCATTCCGAGTCCGGCGGACGAACTTGGCCAGCCCCACCCCAAGGCTATAGCCCACCCGCTTTTGGGCATTTTTGCGCGGACGAACTTGGGGACGGGACCTTCGGCGCTTATTTTTGGGCGGCTGTGCCCGCGCCTATTTTTGGCACACGGAGGCCCTCGCAAAGTCTGGCCCCATTCCGAGTCCGGCGGACGAACTTGGCCAGCCCCACCCCAAGGCTATAGCCCACCCGCTTTTGGGCATTTTTGCGGCGGACGAACTTGGGGACGGGACCTTCGGCGCTTATTTTTGGCGCGGCTGTGCCCGCGCCTATTTTTGGCACACGGAGGCCCTCGCAAAGTCTGGCCCCATTCCGAGTCCGGCGGACGAACTTGGCCAGCCCCACCCCAAGGCTATAGCCCACCCGCTTTTGGGCATTTTTGCGCGGACGAACTTGGGGACGGGACCTTCGGCGCTTATTTTTGGGCGCGCTGTGCCCGCGGCCTATTTTTGGCACACGGAGGCCCTCGCAAAGTCTGGCCCCATTCCGAGTCCGCGGACGAACTTGGCCAGCCCCACCCCAAGGCTATAGCCCACCCGCTTTTGGGCATTTTTGCGGCGGACGAACTTGGGGACGGGACCTTCGGCGCTTATTTTTGGCGCGGCTGTGCCCGCGCCTATTTTTGGCACACGGAGGCCCTCGCAAAGTCTGGCCCCATTCCGAGTCCGCGGACGAACTTGGCCAGCCCCACCCCCAAGGCTATAGCCCACCCGCTTTTGGGCATTTTTGCGGCGGACGAACTTGGGGACGGGACCTTCGGCGCTTATTTTTGGCGCGGCTGTGCCCGCGCCTATTTTTGGCACACGGAGGCCCTCGCAAAGTCTGGCCCCATTCCGAGTCCGGCGGACGAACTTGGCCAGCCCCACCCCAAGGCTATAGCCCACCCGCTTTTGGGCATTTTTGCGCGGACGAACTTGGGGACGGGACCTTCGGCGCTTATTTTTGGGCGCGGCTGTGCCCGCGCCTATTTTTGGCACACGGAGGCCCTCGCAAAGTCTGGCCCCATTCCGAGTCCGGCGGACGAACTTGGCCAGCCCCACCCCAAGGCTATAGCCCACCCGCTTTTGGGCATTTTTGCGGCGGACGAACTTGGGGACGGGACCTTCGGCGCTTATTTTTGGCGCGGCTGTGCCCGCGCCTATTTTTGGCACACGGAGGCCCTCGCAAAGTCTGGCCCCATTCCGAGTCCGGCGGACGAACTTGGCCAGCCCCACCCCCAAGGCTATAGCCCACCCGCTTGGGCATTTTTGCGCGGACGAACTTGGGGACGGGACCTTCGGCGCTTATTTTTGGCGCGCGCTGTGCCCGCGGCCTATTTTTGGCACACGGAGGCCCTCGCAAAGTCTGGCCCCATTCCGAGTCCGGCGGACGAACTTGGCCAGCCCCACCCCCAAGGCTATAGCCCACCCGCTTTTGGGCATTTTTGCGGCGGACGAACTTGGGGACGGGACCTTCGGCGCTTATTTTTGGCGCGGCTGTGCCCGCGCCTATTTTTGGCACACGGAGGCCCTCGCAAAGTCTGGCCCCATTCCGAGTCCGGCGGACGAACTTGGCCAGCCCCACCCCAAGGCTATAGCCCACCCGCTTTTGGGCATTTTTGCGGCGGACGAACTTGGGGACGGGACCTTCGGCGCTTATTTTTGGCGCGGCTGTGCCCGCGCCTATTTTTGGCACACGGAGGCCCTCGCAAAGTCTGGCCCCATTCCGAGTCCGGCGGACGAACTTGGCCAGCCCCACCCCAAGGCTATAGCCCACCCGCTTTTGGGCATTTTTGCGGCGACGAACTTGGGGACGGGACCTTCGGCGCTTATTTTTGGCGCGGCTGTGCCCGCGCCTATTTTTGGCACACGGAGGCCCTCGCAAAGTCTGGCCCCATTCCGAGTCCGCGGACGAACTTGGCCAGCCCCACCCCCAAGGCTATAGCCCACCCGCTTTTGGGCATTTTTGCGGCGGACGAACTTGGGGACGGGACCTTCGGCGCTTATTTTTGGCGCGGCTGTGCCCGCGCCTATTTTTGGCACACGGAGGCCCTCGCAAAGTCTGGCCCCATTCCGAGTCCGGCGGACGAACTTGGCCAGCCCCACCCCAAGGCTATAGCCCACCCGCTTTTGGGCATTTTTGCGGCGGACGAACTTGGGGACGGGACCTTCGGCGCTTATTTTTGGCGCGGCTGTGCCCGCGGCCTATTTTTGGCACACGGAGGCCCTCGCAAAGTCTGGCCCCATTCCGAGTCCGCGGACGAACTTGGCCAGCCCCACCCCAAGGCTATAGCCCACCCGCTTTTGGGCATTTTTGCGCGGACGAACTTGGGGACGGGACCTTCGGCGCTTATTTTTGGCGCGGCTGTGCCCGCGCCTATTTTTGGCACACGGAGGCCCTCGCAAAGTCTGGCCCCATTCCGAGTCCGGCGGACGAACTTGGCCAGCCCCACCCCAAGGCTATAGCCCACCCGCTTTTGGGCATTTTTGCGGCGGACGAACTTGGGGACGGACCTTCGGCGCTTATTTTTGGCGCGGCTGTGCCCGCGCCTATTTTTGGCACACGGAGGCCCTCGCAAAGTCTGGCCCCATTCCGAGTCCGGCGGACGAACTTGGCCAGCCCCACCCCAAGGCTATAGCCCACCCGCTTTTGGGCATTTTTGCGGCGGACGAACTTGGGGACGGGACCTTCGGCGCTTATTTTTGGGCGCGCTGTGCCCGCGCCTATTTTTGGCACACGGAGGCCCTCGCAAAGTCTGGCCCCATTCCGAGTCCGGCGGACGAACTTGGCCAGCCCCACCCCAAGGCTATAGCCCACCCGCTTTTGGGCATTTTTGCGGCGGACGAACTTGGGGACGGGACCTTCGGCGCTTATTTTTGGCGCGGCTGTGCCCGCGCCTATTTTTGGCACACGGAGGCCCTCGCAAAGTCTGGCCCCATTCCGAGTCCGCGGACGAACTTGGCCAGCCCCACCCCAAGGCTATAGCCCACCCGCTTTTGGGCATTTTTGCGCGGACGAACTTGGGGACGGGACCTTCGGCGCTTATTTTTGCGCGGCTGTGCCCGCGCCTATTTTTGGCACACGGAGGCCCTCGCAAAGTCTGGCCCCATTCCGAGTCCGCGGACGAACTTGGCCAGCCCCACCCCAAGGCTATAGCCCACCCGCTTTTGGGCATTTTTGCGGACGAACTTGGGGACGGGACCTTCGGCGCTTATTTTTGGGCGCGCTGTGCCCGCGCCTATTTTTGGCACACGGAGGCCCTCGCAAAGTCTGGCCCCATTCCGAGTCCGGCGGACGAACTTGGCCAGCCCCACCCCAAGGCTATAGCCCACCCGCTTTTGGGCATTTTTGCGGCGGACGAACTTGGGGACGGGACCTTCGGCGCTTATTTTTGGCGCGGCTGTGCCCGCGGCCTATTTTTGGCACACGGAGGCCCTCGCAAAGTCTGGCCCCATTCCGAGTCCGGCGGACGAACTTGGCCAGCCCCACCCCAAGGCTATAGCCCACCCGCTTTTGGGCATTTTTGCGCGGACGAACTTGGGGACGGGACCTTCGGGCGCTTATTTTTGGCGCGGCTGTGCCCGCGGCCTATTTTTGGCACACGGAGGCCCTCGCAAAGTCTGGCCCCATTCCGAGTCCGGCGGACGAACTTGGCCAGCCCCACCCCAAGGCTATAGCCCACCCGCTTTTGGGCATTTTTGCGGCGGACGAACTTGGGGACGGGACCTTCGGCGCTTATTTTTGGCGCGGCTGTGCCCGCGCCTATTTTTGGCACACGGAGGCCCTCGCAAAGTCTGGCCCCATTCCGAGTCCGGCGGACGAACTTGGCCAGCCCCACCCCCAAGGCTATAGCCCACCCGCTTTTGGGCATTTTTGCGCGGACGAACTTGGGGACGGACCTTCGGGCGCTTATTTTTGGCGCGGCTGTGCCCGCGGCCTATTTTTGGCACACGGAGGCCCTCGCAAAGTCTGGCCCCATTCCGAGTCCGGCGGACGAACTTGGCCAGCCCCACCCCAAGGCTATAGCCCACCCGCTTTTGGGCATTTTTGCGGCGGACGAACTTGGGGACGGGACCTTCGGCGCTTATTTTTGGCGCGCTGTGCCCGCGCCTATTTTTGGCACACGGAGGCCCTCGCAAAGTCTGGCCCCATTCCGAGTCCGGCGGACGAACTTGGCCAGCCCCACCCCAAGGCTATAGCCCACCCGCTTTTGGGCATTTTTGCGGCGGACGAACTTGGGGACGGGACCTTCGGCGCTTATTTTTGGCGCGCCTGTGCCCGCGCCTATTTTTGGCACACGGAGGCCCTCGCAAAGTCTGGCCCCATTCCGAGTCCGGCGGACGAACTTGGCCAGCCCCACCCCAAGGCTATAGCCCACCCGCTTTTGGGCATTTTTGCGGCGGACGAACTTGGGGACGGGACCTTCGGGCGCTTATTTTTGGCGCGGCTGTGCCCGCGCCTATTTTTGGCACACGGAGGCCCTCGCAAAGTCTGGCCCCATTCCGAGTCCGGCGGACGAACTTGGCCAGCCCCACCCCAAGGCTATAGCCCACCCGCTTTTGGGCATTTTTGGCGCGCTTGGGGACGGGATTTTTGGCACACGGAGGCCCTCGCAAAGTCTGGCCCCATTCCGAGTTTTGGCACACGGGACCTTGCAAAGTCTGCCCCATTCCGAGTCCGCGGACCGAAACTTTTTGGGCGTTTTGCGGCGGACGAACTTGGGGACGGGACCTTCGGCGCTTATTTTTGCGCGCTGTGCCCGCGCCTATTTTTGGCACACGGAGGCCCTCGCAAAGTCTGGGCCCATTCCGAGTCCGGCGGACGAACTTGGCCAGCCCCACCCCCAAAGCTATAGCCCACCCGCTTTTGGGCATTTTTGCGGCGGACGAACTTGGGGACGGGACCTTGGGCGCTTATTTTTGGCGCGGCTGTGCCGCGGCCTATTTTTGGCACACGGAGGCCCTTCGCAAAGTCTGGCCCCATTCCTAGTCCGGCGGACGAACTTGGCCAGCCCCACCCCAAGGCTATAGCCCACCCGCTTTTGGGCATTTTTGCGGCGGACGAACTTGGGGACGGGACCTTCGGCGCTTATTTTTGGCGCGCTGTGCCCGCGGCCTATTTTTGGCACACGGAGGCCCCTCGCAGAGTCTGGCCCCATTCCAAGTCCGGCGGACGAACTTGGCCAGCCCCACCCCCAAGGCAATAGCCCACCCGATGTTTTGGCATTTTTGCGGCGGACGAACCTTCGGACGGGACCATCGGGCGCTTATTTTGGCGCGGCTGTGCCCGCGGCCTATTTTTGGCACACGGAGGCCCTCGCAAAGTCTGGCCCCATTCCGAGTCCGGCGGACGAACTTGGCCAGCCCTACCCCAAGGCTATAGCCCACCCGTTTTTTGGGCCTTTTTTCGGCGGACGAAAGTGGGGACGGGAGCTTCGGCGCTTATTTTGGCGGGGCTGTACCCGCGGCCTATTTTTGGCACACGGAGCCCGCTCGTCAAGTCTGGCCCCATTCCGAGTACGGCGGACGAACTTGACCAGCCCCACCCCAAGGCTATAGCCCACCCGTTTTTTGGGCATTTTTGCGGCGGACGAACTTGGGTACTGGACCTTCAGGCGCTTATTTTTGGCCGCGGCTGTGCCCGCGGCCTATTTTTGGCACACGGAGGCCCCTCGCACAGTCCGGCCCCGTTCCTCGTCCGGCGGACGAACTGGGCCAGCCCAACCCCCAACGCTATAGCCCACCCGACTCTCGGGCTTTATTGCGGAGGACGAACTTGGGGACGGGACCTTCGGCGCTTATTTTTGGGCGCGGCTGTGCCCGCGCCTATTTTGGCACACGGAGGCCCTCGCAAAGTCTGGCCCCATTCCGAGTCCGCGGACGAACTTGGCCAGCCCCACCCCAAGGCTATAGCCCACCCGTTTTTGGGCATTTTGCGGCGGACGAACTTGGGGACGGGACCTTCGGGCGCTTATTTTTGGCGCGGCTGTGCCCGCGCCTATTTTGGCACACGGAGGCCCTCGCAAAGTCTGGCCCCATTCCGAGTCCGGCGGACGAACTTGGCCAGCCCCACCCCAAGGCTATAGCCCACCCGCTTTTGGGCATTTTGCGGGGACGAACTTGGGGACGGGACCTTCGGCGCTTATTTTGGGCGCGGCTGTGCCCGCGCCTATTTTGGCACACGGAGGCCCTCGCAAAGTCTGGCCCCATTCCGAGTCCGCGGACGAACTTGGCCAGCCCCACCCCCAAGGCTATAGCCCACCCGCTTTTGGGCATTTTGCGGCGGACGAACTTGGGGACGGGACCTTCGGCGCTTATTTTGGGCGCGGCTGTGCCCGCGGCCTATTTTTGGCACACGGAGGCCCTCGCAAAGTCTGGCCCCATTCCGAGTCCGGCGGACGAACTTGGCCAGCCCCACCCCAAGGCTATAGCCCACCCGCTTTTGGGCATTTTTGCGGCGGACGAACTTGGGGACGGGACCTTCGGCGCTTATTTTTGGCGCGGCTGTGCCCGCGGCCTATTTTTGGCACACGGAGGCCCTCGCAAAGTCTGGCCCCATTCCGAGTCCGGCGGACGAACTTGGCCAGCCCCACCCCAAGGCTATAGCCCACCCGCTTTTGGGCATTTTTGCGGCGGACGAACTTGGGGACGGGACCTTCGGCGCTTATTTTTGGGCGCGGCTGTGCCCGCGCCTATTTTTGGCACACGGAGGCCCTCGCAAAGTCTGGCCCCATTCCGAGTCCGGCGGACGAACTTGGCCAGCCCCACCCCAAGGCTATAGCCCACCCGCTTTTGGGCATTTTTGCGGCGGACGAACTTGGGGACGGGACCTTCGGGCGCTTATTTTGGGCGCTGCTGCCCGCGCGGCCTATTTTTGGCACACGGAGGCCCTCGCAAAGTCTGGCCCCATTCCGAGTCCGGCGGACGAACTTGGCCAGCCCCACCCCAAGGCTATAGCCCACCCGCTTTTGGGCATTTTTGCGGACGAACTTGGGGACGGGACCTTCGGCGCTTATTTTTGCGCGGGCTGTGCCTATTTTTGGCACACGGAGGCCCTCGCAAAGTCTGGCCCCATTCCGAGTCCGGCGGACGAACTTGGCCAGCCCCACCCCAAGGCTATAGCCCACCCGCTTTTGGGCATTTTTGCGGCGGACGAACTTGGGGACGGGACCTTCGGCGCTTATTTTTGGCGCGGCTGTGCCCGCGGCCTATTTTTGGCACACGGAGGCCCTCGCAAAGTCTGGCCCCATTCCGAGTCCGGCGGACGAACTTGGCCAGCCCCACCCCAAGGCTATAGCCCACCCGCTTTTTGGGCATTTTTGCGGCGGACGAACTTGGGGACGGGACCTTCGGCGCTTATTTTTGGCGCGGCTGTGCCCGCGGCCTATTTTTGGCACACGGAGGCCCTCGCAAAGTCTGGCCCCATTCCGAGTCCGGCGGACGAACTTGGCCAGCCCCACCCCAAGGCTATAGCCCACCCGCTTTTGGGCATTTTTGCGGCGGACGAACTTGGGGACGGGACCTTCGGCGCTTATTTTTGGGCGCGGCTGTGCCCGCGGCCTATTTTTGGCACACGGAGGCCCTCGCAAAGTCTGGCCCCATTCCGAGTCCGGCGGACGAACTTGGCCAGCCCCACCCCAAGGCTATAGCCCACCCGCTTTTGGGCATTTTTGCGGCGGACGAACTTGGGGACGGGACCTTCGGGCGCTTATTTTTGGCGCGGCTGTGCCCGCGCCTATTTTTGGCACACGGAGGCCCTCGCAAAGTCTGGCCCCATTCCGAGTCCGGCGGACGAACTTGGCCAGCCCCACCCCAAGGCTATAGCCCACCCGCTTTTGGGCATTTTTGCGGCGGACGAACTTGGGGACGGGACCTTCGGCGCTTATTTTTGGGCGCGGCTGTGCCCGCGGCCTATTTTTGGCACACGGAGGCCCTCGCAAAGTCTGGCCCCATTCCGAGTCCGGCGGACGAACTTGGCCAGCCCCACCCCAAGGCTATAGCCCACCCGCTTTTGGGCATTTTTGCGGCGGACGAACTTGGGGACGGGACCTTCGGCGCTTATTTTTGGCGCGGCTGTGCCCGCGCCTATTTTTGGCACACGGAGGCCCTCGCAAAGTCTGGCCCCATTCCGAGTCCGGCGGACGAACTTGGCCAGCCCCACCCCAAGGCTATAGCCCACCCGCTTTTGGGCATTTTTGCGCGGACGAACTTGGGGACGGGACCTTCGGCGCTTATTTTTGGGCGCGGCTGTGCCCGCGCCTATTTTTGGCACACGGAGGCCCTCGCAAAGTCTGGCCCCATTCCGAGTCCGGCGGACGAACTTGGCCAGCCCCACCCCAAGGCTATAGCCCACCCGCTTTTGGGCATTTTTGCGGCGGACGAACTTGGGGACGGGACCTTCGGCGCTTATTTTTGGGCGCGGCTGTGCCCGCGGCCTATTTTTGGCACACGGAGGCCCTCGCAAAGTCTGGCCCCATTCCGAGTCCGGCGGACGAACTTGGCCAGCCCCACCCCCAAGGCTATAGCCCACCCGCTTTTGGGCATTTTTGCGGCGGACGAACTTGGGGACGGGACCTTCGGCGCTTATTTTTGGGCGCGGCTGTGCCCGCGCCTATTTTTGGCACACGGAGGCCCTCGCAAAGTCTGGCCCCATTCCGAGTCCGGCGGACGAACTTGGCCAGCCCCACCCCAAGGCTATAGCCCACCCGCTTTTGGGCATTTTTGCGGCGGACGAACTTGGGGACGGGACCTTCGGGGACTTATTAATGGGCGCGGCTGTGGACGCGAAGTATATTTGGCACAAGGAGCCCGGTCGCAAAGTCTGGCCACATTCCGAGTCCGGCGTACGAACTTGGCAAGCCCCACCCCCAAGGCTAAAGCCCACCCGCTTTTGGGCATTTTTGCGCGGACGAACTTGTGGTCGGGACCTTCGGGATGTTTTTTTTGGGCGTGGCTGTTCCCGCGGCCTATTTTTGGCACACGGAGGCCCCTCGCAAAGTCTGGCCCCATTCCGAGTCCGGCGGACGAACTTGGCCAGCCCCACCCCCAAGGCTATAGCCCACCCGTTGTTTGGGCATTTTTGCGCTGGACGAACTTGGGGACAGGACCTTCGGTTGGACGCGGCTGTGCCCGCGGCGTATTTTTGCCACACGGAGGCCCCTCGCAAAGTCTGGCCCCATTCCGCGACCGGCGGACGAACTTCCCCATCCCCAACCCCAAGTCCATAGCCCACCCTCTTCCTGGCCATTTTTGCGGCGGACGAACTTGGGGACGGGACCTTCGGCGCTTATTTTGGGCGCGCTGTGCCCGCGCCTATTTTTGGCACACGGAGGCCCTCGCAAAGTCTGGCCCCATTCCGACTCCGGCGGACGAACTCGCCCAGCCCCACCCCCAAGCCTATAGCCCACCCGCATTTTGGGCACTTTTTCGGCTGACGAACTTGGGTACGTGATCTTCGGCCGTTTTTTTTTGGGATCTGCTGTTCCCGCGGCCTATTTTTGGCACACGGAGGCCCTCGCAAAGTCTGGCCCCATTCCGAGTCCGGCGGACGAACTAGGCCCGCCCCACCCCCAAGGCTATAGCCCACCCGCTTTTGGGCATTTTTGCGGGACGAACTTGGGGACGGGACCTTCGGGCGCTTATTTTTGGCGCGGCTGTGCCCGCGCCTATTTTTGGCACACGGAGGCCCTCGCAAAGTCTGGCCCCATTCCGAGTCCGGCGGACGAACTTGGCCAGCCCCACCCCAAGGCTATAGCCCACCCGCTTTTGGGCATTTTTGCGGACGAACTTGGGGACGGGACCTTCGGGCGCTTATTTTTGGGCGCGGCTGTGCCCGCGCCTATTTTTGGCACACGGAGGCCCTCGCAAAGTCTGGCCCCATTCCGAGTCCGGCGGACGAACTTGGCCAGCCCCACCCCAAGGCTATAGCCCACCCGCTTTTGGGCATTTTTGCGGCGGACGAACTTGGGGACGGGACCTTCGGGCGCTTATTTTTGGCGCGCTGTGCCCGCGGCCTATTTTTGGCACACGGAGGCCCTCGCAAAGTCTGGCCCCATTCCGAGTCCGGCGGACGAACTTGGCCAGCCCCACCCCAAGGCTATAGCCCACCCGCTTTTGGGCATTTTTGCGGCGGACGAACTTGGGGACGGGACCTTCGGCGCTTATTTTTGGCGCGGCTGTGCCCGCGGCCTATTTTTGGCACACGGAGGCCCTCGCAAAGTCTGGCCCCATTCCGAGTCCGGCGGACGAACTTGGCCAGCCCCACCCCAAGGCTATAGCCCACCCGCTTTTGGGCATTTTTGCGGCGGACGAACTTGGGGACGGGACCTTCGGCGCTTATTTTTGGGCGCGCTGTGCCCGCGCCTATTTTTGGCACACGGAGGCCCTCGCAAAGTCTGGCCCCATTCCGAGTCCGGCGGACGAACTTGGCCAGCCCCACCCCCAAGGCTATAGCCCACCCGCTTTTGGGCATTTTTGCGGCGGACGAACTTGGGGACGGGACCTTCGGCGCTTATTTTTGGCGCGGCTGTGCCCGCGGCCTATTTTTGGCACACGGAGGCCCTCGCAAAGTCTGGCCCCATTCCGAGTCCGGCGGACGAACTTGGCCAGCCCCACCCCCAAGGCTATAGCCCACCCGCTTTTGGGCATTTTTGCGGCGGACGAACTTGGGGACGGGACCTTCGGCGCTTATTTTGGGCGGCGTGCCCGCGCCTATTTTTGGCACACGGAGGCCCTGCAAAGTCTGGCCCCATTCCGAGTCCGGCCGAACTTGGCCAGCCCCACCCCAAGGCTTAGGCTTAGCATTTTTGGCACACGGGGAGGCCCGGCGCTTAATTTTTGGCACACGGAGGCCCTCGCAAAGTCTGGCCCCATTCCGAGTCCGGCGGACGAACTTGGCCAGCCCCACCCCAAGGCTATAGCCCACCCGCTTTTGGGCATTTTTGCGGCGGACGAACTTGGGGACGGGACCTTCGGCGCTTATTTTTGGCGCTGTGCCCGCGCCTATTTTTGGCACACGGAGGCCCTCGCAAAGTCTGGCCCCATTCCGAGTCCGGCGGACGAACTTGGCCAGCCCCACCCCAAGGCTATAGCCCACCCGCTTTTGGCATTTTTGCGGGGACGAACTTGGGGACGGGACCTTCGGCGCTTATTTTGGCGCGCTGTGCGCCGCCTATTTTTGGCACACGGAGGCCCTCGCAAAGTCTGCCCCATTCCGGTCCGGCGGACGAACTTGGCCAGCCCCACCCCAAGGCTATAGCCCACCCGCTTTTGGGCATTTTTGCGGACGAACTTGGGGACGGGACCTTCGCGCTTATTTTTGGCACACTGAGCCCCCTATTTTTGGCACACGGAGGCCTGGCCCCATTCCGAGTCCGGCGGACGAACTTGGCCAGCCCCACCCCCAAGGCTATAGCCCACCCGCTTTTGGGCATTTTTGGCGGACGAACTTGGGGACGGGACCTTCGGCGCTTATTTTTGGCGCGCTGTGCCCGCGCCTATTTTTGGCACACGGAGGCCCTCGCAAAGTCTGGCCCCATTCCGAGTCCGGCGGACGAACTTGGCCAGCCCCACCCCCAAGGCTATAGCCCACCCGCTTTTGGGCATTTTTGCGCGGACGAACTTGGGGACGGGACCTTCGGCGCTTATTTTTGGGCGCGGCTGTGCCCGCGCCTATTTTTTGGCACACGGAGGCCCTCGCAAAGTCTGGCCCCATTCCGAGTCCGGGGACGAACTTGGCCAGCCCCACCCCAAGGCTATAGCCCACCCGCTTTTGGGCATTTTTGCGGACGAACTTGGGGACGGACCTTCGGCGCTTATTTTTGGCGCGGCTGTGCCCGCGCCTATTTTTGGCACACGGAGGCCCTCGCAAAGTCTGGCCCCATTCCGAGTCCGGGGACGAACTTGGACAGCCCCACCCCAAAGGCTATAGCCCACCCGCTTTTGGGCATTTTTGCGGACGAACTTGGGGACGGGACCTTCGGCGCTTATTTGGCGCGGCTGTGCCGCGGCTATTTTTGGCACACGGAGGCCCTCGCAAAGTCTGGCCCCATTCCGAGTCCGGCGGACGAACTTGGCCAGCCCCACCCCCAAGGCTATAGCCCACCCGCTTGGGCATTTTTGCGGGACGAACTTGGGGACGGGACCTTCGGCGCTTATTTTGGCGCGCTGTGCCCGCGGCCTATTTTTGGCACACGGAGGCCCTCGCAAAGTCTGGCCCCATTCCGAGTCCGGCGGACGAACTTGGCCAGCCCCACCCCAAGGCTATAGCCCACCCGCTTTTGGGCATTTTTGCGCGGACGAACTTGGGGACGGGACCTTCGGCGCTTATTTTTGGCGCGCTGTGCCCGCGCCTATTTTTGGCACACGGAGGCCCTCGCAAAGTCTGGCCCCATTCCGAGTCCGGCGGACGAACTTGGCCAGCCCCACCCCCAAGGCTATAGCCCACCCGCTTTTGGGCATTTTTGGGACGAACTTGGGGACGGGACCTTCGGCGCTATTTTTGGCGCGCTGTGCCGCGCGGCCTATTTTTGGCACACGGAGGCCCTCGCAAAGTCTGGCCCCATCCCGAGTCCGGCGGACGAACTTGGCCAGCCCCACCCCAAAGGCTATAGCCCACCCGCTTTTGGGCATTTTTGCGCGGACGAACTTGGGGACGGGACCTTCGGCGCTTATTTTTGGCGGGCTGTGCCCGCGCCTATTTTTGGCACACGGAGGCCCTCGCAAAGTCTGGCCCCATTCCGAGTCCGGCGGACGAACTTGGCCAGCCCCACCCCAAGGCTATAGCCCACCCGCTTGGGCATTTTTTTGCGGCGGACGAACTTGGGGACGGGACCTTCGGCGCTTATTTTGGCGCTGTGCCCGGCCTATTTGGCACACGGAGGCCCTCGCAAAGTCTGGCCCCATTCCGAGTCCGGCGGACGAACTTGGCCAGCCCCACCCCCAAGGCTATAGCCCACCCGCTTTTGGGCATTTTTGCGCGGACGAACTTGGGGACGGGACCTTCGGGCTTATTTTGGCGCGGCTGTGCGCCTATTTTTGGCACACGGAGGCCCTCGCAAAGTCTGGCCCATTCCGAGTCCGGGGACGAACTTGGCCAGCCCCACCCCAAGGCTATAGCCCACCCGCTTTTGGGCATTTTTGCGGACGAACTTGGGGACTTGGGGACCTTCGGCGCTTATTTTTGGCGCTTATTTTTGGCACACGGCTCTGGCCCTCATTCCGAGTCCGCGGACGAACTTGGCCAGCCCCACCCCCAAGGCTATAGCCCACCCGCTTTTGGGCATTTTTGCGGGACGAACTTGGGGACGGGACCTTCGGCGCTTATTTTGGGCGGCTGTGCCGCGCCTATTTTTGGCACACGGAGGCCCTCGCAAAGTCTGGCCCCCATTCCGAGTCCGGCGGACGAACTTGGCCAGCCCCACCCCAAGGCTATAGCCCACCCGCTTTTGGGCATTTTTGGCGGACGAACTTGGGGACGGGACCTTCGGCGCTTATTTTGGGCGCGGCTGTGCCGCGCCTATTTTTGGCACACAGAGGCCCCTCGCAAAGTCTGGCCCCATTCCGAGTCCGGCGGACGAACTTGGCCAGCCCCACCCCCAAGGCTATAGCCCACCCGTTTTTTGGGCATTTTTGCGGCGGACGAACTTGGGGACGGGACCTTCGGGCGCTTATTTTTGGGCTCGGCTGTGCCCGTGGCATATTTTTGGCACACGTCGGCCCCTCGCAAAGTCTGGCCCCATTCCGAGTCCGGCGGACGAACTTGGCCAGCCCCACCCCCAAGGCTATAGCCCGCCCGTTTTTTGGGTATTTTTCCGGCGGACGAACTTGGGGACGGGGCCTTCGGGGGCTTATTTTTGGGCGCGGCTGTGCCCGCGGCCTATTTTTGCCACACGGACGGCCCTCGCAAACTCTGGCCCCATTCCGAGTCCGGCGGACGAACCTGGCCAGCCCCACCCCCAAGGCTATAGCCCACCCGCTTTTGGCATTGGACGAACTTCGAACTTGGGGACGGGACCTTCGGGCGCTTATTTTTGGGCGCGGCTGTGCCCGCGGCCTATTTTTGGCACACGGAGGCCCCTCGCAAAGTCTGGCCCCATTCCGAGTCCGGCGGACGAACTTGGCCAGCCCCACCCCCAAGGCTATAGCCCACCCGTTTTTTGGGCATTTTTGCGGCGGACGAACTTGGGGACGGGAACTTCGGGCGCTTATTTTTGGGCGCGGCTGTGCCCGCGGCCTATTTTTGGCACACGGAGGCCCCTCGCAAAGTCTGGCCCCATTCCGAGTCCGGCGGACGAACTTGGCCAGCCCCACCCCCAAGGCTATAGCCCACCCGTTTTTTGAGCATTTTTGCGGCGGACGAACTTGGGGACGGGACCTTCGGGCTCTTATTTTTGGACGCGGCTGTGCCCGCGGCCTATTTTTGGCACACGGAGGCCCCTCGCAAAGTCTGGCCCCATTCCGAGTCCGGCGGACGAACTTGGCCAGCCCAACCCCCAAGGCTATAGCCCACCCGTTTTTTGGGCATTTTTGCGGCGGACGAACTTGGGGACGGGACCTTCGGGCACTTATTTTTGGACGCGGCTGTTTTCCGCGGCCTATTTTCGGCACACGGAGACCCCTCGCAAAGTCTGGCCCCATTCCGAGTCCGGCGGACGAACTTGGCCAGCCCCACCCCCAAGGCTATAGCCCACCCGTTTTTTGGGCATTTTTGCGGCGGACGAACTTGGGGACGGGACCTTCGGGCACTTATTTTTGGGCGCGGCTGTCCCCGCGGCTTTGGCACACGGAGGCCCCTCACAAAGTCTGGCCCCATCCCGAGTCCGGCGGACGAATTTGGCCAGCTCCACCCCCAAGGCTATAGCCCACCCGTTTTTTGGCCATTTTTGCTGCGGACAAACTTGGGGACGGGACCTTCGGGCGCTTATTTTTGGACGCGGCTGTTTTCCGCGGCCTATTTTCGGCACACGGAGACCCCTCGCAAAGTCTGGCCCCATTCCGAGTCCGGCGGACGAACTTGGCCAGCCCCACCCCCAAGGCTATAGCCCACCCGTTTTTTGGGCATTTTTGCGGCGGACGAACTTGGGGACGGGACATTCGGGTGCTTATTTTTTGGCACGGCTGTGCCTGTGGCCTATTTTGGCACACGGAGGCCCCTCGCAAAGTCTGGCCCCATTCCGAGTCCGGCGGACGAACTTGGCCAGCCCCACCCCCAAGGCTATAGCCCACCCGTTTTTTGGGCATTTTTGCGGCGGACGAACTTGGGGACGGGACCTTCGGGCTCTTATTTTTGGGCGCGGCTGTTTTCAGCGGCCTATTTTTGGCACATGGAAGCCCCTCGCAAAGTCTGGCCCCATTCCAAGTCTGGCGGACGAACTTCGCCAGCCCCACCCCCAAGGCTATAGCCCACCCGTTTTTTGGGCATTTTTGCGGCGGACGAACTTGGGGATGGGACTTCGGGCGCTTATTTTTGGCTTCGCTTGTGACCGCGGCCTATTTTTGGCACACGCAGGCCCCTCACAAAGTCTGGCCCCATTCCGAGTCCGGCGGACGAACTTGGCCAGACCCAAACCCAATGCTATAGGCCACCCGTTGTTGGGCATTTTGCGGCGGACGAACTTGGGGCCGGGCCCTTCGGGCGCTTATTTTTGGGAGCGGCTGTGCCCGTGGCCTATTTTTGGCACACAGAGGCCCCTCGCAAAGTCTGGCCCCATCCCGAGTACGGCGGACGAACTTGGCCAGCCCCACCCCCAAGGCTATAGTCCACCCGTTTTTTGGGCATTTTTGCGGGGGACGAACTTGGGGACGGGACCTTCGGGCGCTTATTTTTGGGCGCGGCTGTGTCCGCGGCCTATTTTTGGCACACGGAGGCCCCTCGCAAAGTCTGGCCCCATTCCGTGTCCAGCGGACGAACTTGGCCAGCCCCACCCCCAAGGCTATAGCCCACCCGTTTTTGGCCATTTTTGCGGCGGACGAACTTGGGGACGGGACCTTCGGGCGCTTATTTTTGGGCGCGGCTGTGCCCGCGGCCTATTTTTGGCACACGAAGGCCCCTCGCAAAGGCTGGCCCCATTCCGAGTCTGGCGGACGAACTTGGCCGGCCCCACCCCCAAGGCTATAGCGCACCCGTTTTTTGGGCATTTTTGCGGCGGACGAACTTGGGGACGGGACCTTCGGGCGCTTATTTTTGGGTGCAGCTGTGCCCGCGGCCTATGTTGGGCACACGGAGGCCCCTCGCAAAGTCTGGCCCCATTCCGAGTCCGGCGGACGAACTTGGCCAGCCCCACCCCCAAGGCTATAGCCCACCCGTTTTTTGGGCATTTTTGCGGCGGACGAACTTGGGGACGGGACCTTCGGGCGCTTATTTTTGGGCGCGGCTGTGCCGCGGCCTATTTTTGGCACACGGAGGCCCCTCGCAAAGTCTGGCCCCATTCCGAGTCCGGCGGACGAACTTGGACAGCCCCACCCCAATGGCAATAGCCCACCCGTTTTTGCGCATTCTTGCGGCGGACGAACTCGGGGACGGGACCTTCGTGCGCTGATTTTTGGGCGCGGCTGTGCCCGTTGACTAATTTGGCACTCGGTGGCCCCTCGTAAAGTCTGGCCCCATTCCGAGTCCGGCGGACGAACTTGGCCAGCCCCACCCCCAAGGCTATAGCCCACCCGTTTCTTGGGCATTTTTGCGGCGGACGAACTTGGGGACGGGACCTTCGGGTGCTTATTTTTGGGCGCGGCTGTGCCGGCGGCCTATTTTTGGTACACGGGGGCCCCTCGTAAAGTCTGGCCCCATTCCGAGTCCGGCGGACGAACTTGGCCAGCCCAACCCCCAAGGCTATAGCCCGCCCGTTTTTTGGGCATTTTTGCGGCGGACGAACTTGGGGACGGGACATTCGGGCACTTATTTTTTAGCGCGGCTGTGCCCGCGGCCTAGTTTTGGCACACGGAGGCCCCTCGCAAAGTCTGGCCCCATTTCGAGTCCGGCGGACGAAACTGGCCAGCCCCACCCTCAAGGCTATAGCCCACCCGTTTTTTGGGAATTTATCGGCGGACGAACTTGGGGATGGGACCTTTGGGCGCTTATTTTTGGGCGCGGCTGTGCCCGCGGCCTATTTTTGGCACACAGAGGCCCTTCACAAAGTTTGGCCCCATTCCGAGTCCGGCGGACGAACTTGGCTAGCCCCACTCCCAATGCTATAGCCCACCCGTTTTTTGGGCATTACTGCGGCGGACGAACTTGGGGAAGGGACCTTTGGGCGCTTATTTTTGGGCGCGGCCTATTTTTGGTACACGGAGGCCCCTATCAAAGTCTGTCCCCATTCCGAGTCCGGCGGACGCACGTCGCCAGCAACCCACCCCAGGCTAACGGCCACCCGTTCTTAGGGCATCTTTTCGGCGGACGAACTTGGGGACGGGACCTTCGGGCGCTTATTGTTGGGCGCGGCTGTGCCCGCGGCCTAATTTTGGCACACGGAGGCCCCTCGCAAAGTCTGGCCCCATTCCGAGTCCGGCGGACAAACTTGGCCAGCCCCACCCCCAAGGCTATAGCCCACCCGTTTTTGGGCATTTTGCGGCGGACTAACTTGGGGTGGGGACCTTCGGGGGTTTATTTTTGGCCGCGGCGGTGCCGGCGGCATATTTTGGCACACGGAGGCCCCTCGCAAAGTCTGGCCCCATTCCGAGTCCGGCGGACGAACTTGGCCAGCCCCGCCCCCAAGGCTATAGCCCACCCATTTTTGGGCATTTTGCGGCGGACGAACTTGGGGACTGGACCTTCGGGCGCTTATTTTTGGGCGGCTGTGCCGCGGCCTATTTTGGCACACGGATGCCCCTCGCAAATTCAGGCCACATTCCGAGTCCGGCGGACGAACATGGCCAGCCCCACCCCCAAGGCTATAGCCCACCCGTTTCTTGGGCATTTTTGCGGCGGACGAACTTGGGGACGGGACCTTCGGGTGCGTATTTTCGGGCGCGGCTGTGGCCGCGGCCTATTTTTGGCACACGGAGGCCCCTCGCAAAGTCTGGCCCCATTCCGAGTCCGGCGGACGAACTTGGCCAGCCCCACCCCCAAGGCTATAGCCCACCCGATTTTTGGGCATTTTTGCGGCGGACGAACTTGCGGATGGGACCTTCGGGCGCTTATTTTTGGGCGTGGCTGTGTCCGTGACCTATTATGGCACACGTAGGCCCCTCGCAAAGTCTTGCCCCATTACGAGTACGGCCGACGAACGTTGCCAGCCCCACCCCCAAGACTATAGCCCACCCGATTTTTGGGCATTTTTGCGGCGGACGAACTTGCGGATGGGACCTTCGGGCGCTTATTTTTGGGCGTGGCTGTGTCCGTGACCTATTATGGCACACGTAGGCCCCTTGCAAAGTCTGGCCCCATTCCGAGTCCGGCGGACGAACTTGGCCAGCCCCACCCCCAAGGCTATAGCCCACCCGTTTTTTGGGCATTTTTGCGGCGGACGAACTTGGGGGCAGGTCCTTCGGGCGCTTATTTTTGGGCGCGGCTGTGCCCGCGGCCTATTTTTGGCAAACGGAGGCCCGTCGCAAAGTCTGGCCCCATTCCTAGTCCGGCGGACGAACTTGGCCAGCCCCACCCCAAGGCTATAGCCCACCCGTTTTTTGGGCATTTTGCGGCGGACGAACTTGGGGACGGGACCTTCGGGCGCTTATTTTGGGCGCGGCTGTGCCCGCGGCCTATTTTGGCACACGGACACCCCTCGCAAAGTCTGGCCCCATTCCGAGTCCGGCGGACGAACTTGGCCTGCCCCAACCCAAGGCAATAGCCCACCCCGTTTTTGGGGATTTTGCGGCGGACGAACTTGGCGACGGGACCTTCGGGCGCTTATTTTTGGGCGCGGCTGTGCCCGCGGCCTATTTTTGGCTCACGGAGGCCCCTCGCAAAGTCTGACCCCATTCCGAGTCCGGCGGACGAACTTGGCCAGCCCCAACCAAGGCTATAGCCCACCCGTTGTTGGGGGATTTTTGCGGCGGACGAATTTGGCGACGGGACCTTCGGGCGCTTATTTTCTGGCGCGGCTATGCCCGCGTTCTATTTTTGGCACACGGAGGCCCCTCGCAAAGTCTGGCCCCATTCCGAGTCCGGCGGACGAACTTGGCCAGCCCCACCCCCAAGGCTATAGCCCACCCGTTTTTTGGGCATTTTTGCGGCGGACGAACTTGGGGACGGGACATTCGGGCGCTTATTTTTGGGCGCGGCTGTGGCCGCGGCCTATTTTTGGCACACGGAGGCCCCTCGCAAAGTCTGGCCCCATTCCGAGTCCGGCGGACGAACTTGGCCAGCCCCACCCCCAAGGCTATAGCCCACCCGTTTCTTGGGCATTTTGCCGGCGGACGAACTTGGGGACGGGACCTTCGGGCGCTTATTTTTGGGCGCGGCTGTGCCCGCGGCCTATTTTGGCACACGGAGGCCCCTCGCAAAGTCTGGCCCCATTCCGAGTCCGGCGGACGAACTTGGCCAGCCCCACCCCCAAGGCTATAGCCCACCCGAATTTTGGCCAAAATTGCGGCGTACGAACATGGGGACGGGACCTTCTGGCGCTTATTTTTGGGCGCGGCTTTGGCCGCGGCCGAGTTTTGGGGCACGGAGGCCCCTCGCAAAGTCTGGCCCCATTCCGAGTCCGGCGGACGAACTTGGCCAGCCCCACCCCCAAGGCTATAGCCCACCCATTTTTTGGGCATTTTTGCGGCGGACGACCTTGGGGACGGGACCTTCGGGCGATTTTTTTTTGCTGCGGCTGTGGCCGCAACCTATTTTTGGCACACGGAGGCCCCTCGCAAAGTCTGGCCCCATTCCGAGTCTGGCGGACGAACTTGGCCAGCCCCACCCCCAAGGCTATAGCCCACCCGATTTGTGCGCACTTCCGAGGCGGACGAACTTGGGGACGGGACCTTCGGTCGCTTATTTTTAGGCGTGGCTGTGCCCGCAGCCTATTTTTGGCACACGGAGGCCCCTCGCAAAGTCTGGCCCCATTCCGAGTCCGGCGGACGAACTTGGCCAGCCCCACCCCCAAGGCTATAGCCCACCCGTTTTTTGGGCTATTTTGCGGCGGACGAACTTGGGGACGGGACCTTCCGGCGCTTATTTTTGGGCGCGGCCGTGCCCGCGGGCTATTTTTGGCACACGGAGGCCCCTCGCAAATTTTGGCCCCATTCCGAGTCCGGCGGACGAACTTGGCCAGCCCCACCCCCAAGGCTATAGCCCACCCGTTCTTTGGGCATTTTTGCGGCGGACGAACTTGGGGACGGGACCTTCGGGCGCTTATTTTTGGGCGCGGCTGTGCCCGTGGCCTATTTTGGCACACGGAGGCCCCTCGAAAAGTCTGGCCCCATTACGATTACCGCGGACGAACATTGCCCACCCCCACCCCAAGGCTATAGCCCACCCTTTTTTGTGGCATTTTTGCGGCGGACGAACTTGGGGACGGGACCTTCGGGCGCTTATTTTTGGGCGCGGCTGTGTCCGCGGCCTAGTTTTGGCACACGGAGGCCCCTCGCAAAGTCTGGCCCCATTCCGAGTCCGGCGGACGAACTTGGCCAGCCCCACCCCCAAGGCTATAGCCCACCCGTTTTTTGGGCATTTTTGCGGCGGACGAACTTGGGGACGGGACCTTCGGGCGCTTATTTTTGCCCGCGGCCTATTTTTGGTACACGGAGACCCCTCGCAAAGTCTCGCCCCATTCCGAGTCCGGCGGACGAACTTGGCCAGCCCATCCCCATAGGCTATAGCACACCCGTTTTTGGGCATTTGTGCGGCGGACGAACTTGGGGACGGGACCTTCGGGCATTTATTTTTGGGCGCTGCTGTGCCCGCGGCCTATTATTGCCACACGGAGACCCCTTACAAAGTCTGGCCCCATTCCGAGTTCAGCGGACGAACTTGGCCAACCCCACCCCCAAGGCTATAGCCCACCCGTTTTTTGGGCATTTTTGCGGCGGACGAACTTGGGGACGGGACCTTCGAGCGCTTATTTTGGGCGCGGCTATGCCGCGGCCTATTTTTGGAACAAGGAGGCCACTCGCTAAGTCTGGCTCCATTCCGAGTCCGGCGGACGAACTTGGCCAGCCCCACCCCAAGGCTATAGCCCACCCGTTTTTGGGCATTTTGCGGCGGACGAACTTGGGGACGGGACCTTCGGGCGCTTATTTTTGGCGCGGCTGTGCCGCGGCCTATTTTGGCACACGGAGGCCCCTCGCAAAGTCTGGCCCCATTCCGAGTCCGGCGGACGAACTTGGCCAGCCCCACCCCAAGGCTATAGCCCACCCGTTTGTTGGGCATTTTGCGGCGGACGAACTTGGGGACGGGACCTTCGGGCGCTTATTTTTGGGCGCGGCTGTGCCCGCGGCCTATTTTTGGCACACGGAGGCCCCTCGCAAAGTCTGGCCCCATTCCGAGTCCGGCGGACGAACTTGGCCAGCCCCACCCCAAGGCTATAGCCCACCCGTTTTTTGGGCATTTTTGCGGCGGACGAACTTGGGGACGGGACCTTCGGGCGCTTATTTTTGGGCGCGGCTGTGCCCGCGGCCTAATTTTGGCACACGGAGGCCCCTCGCAAAGTCTGGCCCCATTCCGAGTCCGGCGGACGAACTTGGCCAGCCCCACCCCCAAGGCTATAGCCCACCCGTTTTTTGGGCATTTTGCGGCGGACGAACTTGGGGACGGGACCTTCGGGCGCTTATTTTTGGGCGCGGCTGTGCCCGCGGCCTATTTTTGGCACACGGAGGCCCCTCGCAAAGTCTGGCCCCATTCCGAGTCCGGCGGACGAACTTGGCCAGCCCCACCCCCAAGGCTATAGCCCACCCGTTTTTTGGCCCACGCTGCGGCGGACGAACTTGGGGACGGGACCTTCGGGCGCTTATTTTTGGCGGCGGCGTGGCCCGCGGCCTATTTTGGCACACGGAGGCCCGTCGCAAAGTCTGGCCCCATTCCGAGTCCGGCGGACGAACTTGGCCAGCCCCACCCCCAAGGCTATAGCCCACCCGTTTTTTGGGCATTTTTGCGGCAGACGAACTTGGGGACGGGGCCTTCGGGCATTTATTTTTGGACGCGGCTGAGCCCGCGGCTTAATTTTGGCACACGGAGGCCCCTCGCAAAGTCTGGCCCCATTCCGAGTCCGGCGGACGAACTTGGCCAGCCCCACCCCCAAGGCTATAGCCCAACCGTATTTTTTGCAATTATACGGCGGACGAACTAGGGGACGGGAACAACTGGCGCTTAATTTTTGGCGCGGCTGTGCCCGCGGCCTAATTTTGGCACACGGAGGCCCCTCGCAAAGTCTGGCCCCATTCCGAGTCCGGCGGACGAACTTGGCCATCCCCACCCCGAATGCTATTTCCCATCCCATTTGTTGTCAATTTTGCGGCTGACGAACTTGGGGACGGGGCCTTCGGGCGCTTATTTTTGGGCGCGGCTGTGCCGCGGGCTATTTTGGCACACGGAGGCCCCTCGCAAAGTCTGGCCCCATTCCGAGTCCGGCGGACGAACTTGGCCAGCCCCACCCCCAAGGCTATAGCCCACCCGTTTTTTGGGCTATTTTGCGGCGGACGAACTTGGGGACGGGACCTTCCGGCGCTTATTTTTGGGCGCGGCCGTGCCCGCGGGCTATTTTTGGCACACGGAGGTTCCTCGCAAAGTCTGGCCCCATTCCGAGTCCGGCGGACGAACTTGGCCAGCCCCAGCCCCAAGGCTATAGCCCACCCGTTTTTTGGGCAATTTTGCGGCGGACGAACTTGGGGACGGGACCTTCGAGTGCTTGTTTTTGGGCGCGGCCGTGCCCGCGGCCCATATTTGGCACACAGAGGCCACTCGCAAAGTCTGGCCCCATTCCGAGTCCGGCGGACGAACTTGGCAAGCCCCACCCCCCAAGGCTATAGCCCACCCGTTTTTCGGGCATTTTTACGGCGGACGAACTTGGGGACCGGACCTTCGGGTGCTTATTTTTGGGTGCGGCTGTGCCCGCGGCCTATTTTTGGTACACGGAGGCCCCTCGCAATGTCTGACCCCATTCCGAGTCCGGCGGACGAACTTGGCCAGCCCCACCCCCCAAGGCTGTAGCCCACCGGTTTTTTGGGCATTTTTGCGGCGGACGAACTTGGGGACGGGACCTTCGGGCGCTTATGCTTGGTTGCGGTTGTGCCCGCGGCCTATTTTGGCACACGGAGGCCCCTCACAAAGTTTGGCCCCATTCCGAGTCCGGCGGACGAACTTGGCCAGCCCCACCCCCAAGGCTATAGCCCACCCGTTTTTTGGGCATTTTTGCGGCGGACGAACTTGGGGACGGGACCTTCGGGCGCTTATTTTTGGGCGCGGCTGTGCCCGCAGCCTAATTTTGGCACACGGAGGCCCCTCGCAAAGTCTGGCCCCATTCCGAGTCCGGCGGACGAACTTGGCCTGCCCCAACCCAAGGCTATAGCCCACCCGTTTTTTGGGCATTTTTGCGGCGGAAGAACTTGGGGACGGGACCTTCGGGCGCTTATTTTTGGCGCGGCTGTGCCGCGGCCTATTTTGGCACACGGAGGCCCCTCGCAAAGTCTGGCCCCATTCCGAGTCCGGCGGACGAACTTGGCCAGCCCCACCCCCAAGGCTATAGCCCACCCGTTTCTTGGGCATTTTTGCGGCGGACGAACTTGGGGACGGGACCTTTGGGCGCTTATTTTTGGGCGCGGCTGTGCCCGCGGCCTATTTTGGCACACGGAGGCCCCTCGCAAAGTCTGGCCCCATTCCGAGTCCGGCGGACGAACTTGGCCAGCCCCACCCCCAAGGCTATAGCCCACCCGTTTTTTGGGCATTTTTGCGGCGGACGAACTTGGGGACGGGACCTTCGGGCGCTTATTTTTGGGCGCGGCTGCCTCCGCGGCCTAGTTTTGTCACACGGAGGCCCCTCGCAAAGTCTGGCCCCATTCCGAGTCCGGCGGACGAACTTGGCCAGCCCCACCCCCAAGGCTATAGCCCACCCGTTTTTGGGGCAATTTTGCGGCGGACGAACTTGGGGACGGGACCTTCGGGCGCTTATTTTTGGGCGCGGCTGTGCCCGCGGCCTATTTTTGGCACACGGAGGCCCCTCGCAAAGTCTGGCCCCATTCCGAGTCCGGCGGACGAACTTGGCCAGCCCCACCCCCAAGGCTATAGCCCACCCGTTTCTTGGGCATTTTTCGGCGGACGAACTTGGGGACGGGACCTTCGGGCGCTTATTTTTGGCGCGGCTGTGTGCCGCGGCCTATTTTGGCACACGGAGGCCCCTCGCAAAGTCTGGCCCCATTCCGAGTCCGGCGGACGAACTTGGCCAGCCCCACCCCAAGGCTATAGCCCACCCGTTTTTGGGCATTTTGCGGCGGACGAACTTGGGGACGGGACCTTCGGGCGCTTATTTTTGGCGCGGCTGTGCCGCGGCCTATTTTGGCACACGGAGGCCCCTCGCAAAGTCTGGCCCCATTCCGAGTCCGGCGGACGAACTTGGCCAGCCCCACCCCAAGGCTATAGCCCACCCGTTTTTGGGCATTTTGCGGCGGACGAACTTGGGGTCGGGACCTCCGGGGGCTTCTTTTTGCGCGCAGCTATGCCCGCGGCCTATTTTGGCACACGGAGGCCCTCGCAAAGTCTGGCCCCATTCCGAGTCCGGCGGACGAACTTGGCCAGCCCCACCCCAAGGCTATAGCCCACCCGTTTTTGGGCATTTTGCGGCGGACGAACTTGGGGACGGGACCTTCGGGCGCTTATTTTTGGCGCGGCTGTGCCGCGGCCTATTTTGGCACACGGAGGCCCCTCGCAAAGTCTGGCCCAATTCCGAGTCCGGCGGACGAACTTGGCCAGCCCCACCCCAAGGCTATAGCCCACCCGTTTTTGGGCATTTTGCGGCGGACCAACTTGGGGACGGGACCTTCGGTCGCTTATTTTTGGGCGCGGCTGGGCCCGCGGCCTATTTTTGGCACACGGAGGCCCCTCGCCAAGTCTGGCCCCATTCCGAGTCCGGCGGACGAACTTGGCCTGCCCCAACACCAAGGCTATAGCCCACCCGTTTTGTGGGCATTTTTGCGGCGGACGAACTTGGGGACGGGACCTTCGGGGGCTTATTTTTGGGCGGGCTATGCCCGCGGCCTATTTTTGGCACACGGAGGCCCCTCGCAAAGTCTGGCCCCATTCCGAGTCCGGCGGACGAACTTGGCCAGCCCCACCCCCAAGGCTATAGCCCACCCGTTTTTTGGGCATTGTTGCGGCGGACGAACTTGGGGACGGGACCTTCGGGCGCTTATTTTTGGGCGCGGCTGTGCCCGCGGCCTATTTTTGGCACACGGAGGCCCCTCGCAAAGTCTGGCCCCATTCCGAGTCCGGCGGACGAACTTGGCCAGCCCCACCCCCAAGGCTATAGCCCACCCGTTTTTTGGCCATTTTTGCGGCGGACGAACTTGGGGACGGGACCTTCGGGCGCTTATTTTTGGGCGCGGCTGTGCCCGCGGCCTATTTTTGGCACACGGAGGCCCCTCGCAAAGGTTGGCCCCGTTCCGAGTCCGGCGGACGAACTTGGCCAGCCCATCCCCAAGGCTATAGCCCACCCGTTTCTTGGGCATTTTTGGCGACGGGACATTCGGACGCTTATTTTTATGTGCGGCTGTGCCCGCGGCCTATTTTTGGCACACGGAGGCCCCTCACAAAGTCTGGCCCCATTCCGAGTCCGGCGGACGAACTTGGCCAGCCCCACCCCCAAGGCTATAGCCCACCCGTTTTTTGGGCATTACTGCGGCGGACGAACATAGGGACGGGACCTTCGGGTGCTTATTTTTGGGCGCGGCTGTGCCCGCGGCCTTTTTTGGCACACGGAGGCCCCTCGCAAAGTCTGGCCCCATTCCGAGTCCGGCGGACGAACTTGGCCAGCCCCACCCCCAAGGCTATAGCCCACCCGTTTTTTGGGCATTTTTGCGGCGGACGAACTTGGGGACGGGACCTTCGGGCGCTTATTTTTTGGCGCGGATGTGTTCTCGGCCTATTTTTTGCAGACTGTGGCCCCTTGCCTAGTCTTGCTCCATTATGAGTCCGGCGGACGAACTTGGCCAGCCCCACCCCCAAGGCTATAGCCCACCCGTTTTTTGGGCATTTTTGCGGCGGACGAACTTGGCAGCGGGACCTTGGGCAGTAATTTTTGGACGCGGCTGTGCCCGCGGTCTATTTTTGGCACACGGAGGCCCCTCGCAAAGTCTGGCCTCATTCCGAGTCCGGCGGACGAACTTGGCCAGCCCCACCCCAAGGCTATAGCCCACCCGTTTTTTGGGCATTTTTGCGGCGGACGAACTTGGGGACGGGACCTTCGGGCGCTTATTTTTGGTCGCGGCTGGGCCCGCGGCCTATTTTTGGCACACGGAGGCCCCTCGCAAAGTCTGGCCCCATTCCGAGTCCGGCGGACGAACTTGGCCAGCCCCACCCCCAAGGCAATAGCCCACCCGTTTTTGGGCAATTTTGCGGCGGACGAACTTGGGGACGGGACCGTCGGGCGCTTATATTTGGGGGCGGCTGTGCCCACGGCCAATTTTGGCACACGGACGCCCCTCGCAAAGTCTGGCCCCATTCCGAGTCCGGCGGACGAACTTGGCCACCCCCACCCCCAAGGAAATAGACCACCCGTTTTTGGGCATTTTGCGGCGGACGAACTTCGGGACGGGACCTTCGGGTGCTTATTTATCTACGCGGCTGTGCCCGCGGCTGAGCCCGCGGCCTATTTATGGCACACGGAGGCCCCTCGCAAATTCTGGCCCCAAACCGAGTCCGGCGGACGAACTTGGCCAGCCCCACACCCAAGGGTATAGCCCACCCCATTATGGGCAATTTTGCGGCGGACGAAAATGGGGACGGGGCCATCGGGCGCGTATTTTTGGGCGCGGCTGTGCCGCGGCCTATTTTGGCACACGGAGGCCCCTCGCAAAGTCTGGCCCCATTCCGAGTCCGGCGGACGAACTTGGCCAGCCCCACCCCAAGGCTATAGCCCACCCGTTTTTGGGCATTTTGCGGCGGACGAACTTGGGGACGGGACCTTCGGGCACTTATTTTTGGGCGCGGCTGTGCCTGCGAGATCTGAATAGCGCAGGGTGGCCCCACGCAAAGGCTGGCCCCATTCCGAGTCCGGCGGACGAACTGGGCCAGCCCCACCGCCAAGGCTATAGCCCACCCGGTTCTTGGGCCATTTGTGCGGCGGACGAACTTGGGGATGGGACCTTCGGGCGCTTATTTTTGGGCGCGGCTGTGCCCGCGGCCAATTTTGGCACACGGAGGCCCCACGCAATGTCTGGCCCCATTCCGTGTACGGCGGACGAACTTGTCCATCCCCACCCCGAAGGCAATTGGCCACCAGTGTCTTGTTTATTTGTGCGGCGGACGAACTTGGGGACGGGACCTTCGGGCGCTTATTTTTGGGCGCGGCTGTGCCCGCGGCCTATTTTTGGCACACGGAGGCCCCTCGCAAAGTCTGGCCCCATTCCGAGTCCGGCGGACGAACTTGGCCAGCCCCACCCCAAGGCTATAGCCCACCCGTTTCTTGGGCATTTTTCGGCGGACGAACTTGGGGACGGGACCTTCGGGCGCTTATTTTTGGCGCGGCTGTGCCGCGGCCTATTTTGGCACACGGAGGCCCCCCGCCAAGACCGGCCCCATCCCGAGCCCGGCGGACGAACTGGGCCAGCCCCCCCCCACACGCAATAGCCCACCCGTTCTTTGGGCCACTATGCGGCTGACGAACTTGGGGACGGGACCTTCGGGCGCTTATTCTTGGGCGCGGCTGTGCCCGTAGCCTATTTTGGCACACGGAGGCCCCTCGCAAAGTCTGGCCCCATTCCGAGTTCGGCGGACGAACTTGGCCAGCCCCACCCCAAGGCTATAGCCCACCCGTTTTTGGGCATTTTGCGGCGGACGAACTTGGGGACGGGACCTTCGGGCGCTTATTTTTGGCGCGGCTGTGCCGCGGCCTATTTTTGGCACACGGAGGCCCCTCGCAAAGTCTGGCCCCATTCCGAGTCCGGCGGACGAACTTGGCCAGCCCCACCCCAAGGCTATAGCCCACCCGTTTTTGGGCAATTTTGCGGCGGACGATCATGGGGACGGGACCTTTGGGCGCTTATTTTTGGCCGCGGCTGTGCCCGCGGCCTATTTTTGGCACACGGAGGCCCCTCGCAAAGTCTGGCCCCATTCCGAGTCCGGCGGACGAACTTGGCCAGCCCCACCGCCAAGGCTATAGCCCACCCGTTTTTGTGAATTTTGAGGCGGACGAACTTGGGGACGGGACCTTCGGGCGCTTATTTTTGGGCGCGGCTGTGCCCGCGGCCTATTTTTGGCACACGGAGGCCCCTCGCAAAGTCTGGCCCCATTCCGAGTCCGGCGGACGAACTTGGCCAGCCCCCCCCCCCCCCAAGGCTATACCCCCCCCGGTTTTTGGGACTTTTTGCGGCGGACGAACTGGGGGACGGGACCTTCGGGCGCTTATTTTTGGCTGCGGCTGTACCCGCGGCCTATTTTTGGCACACGGAGGCCCCTCGCAAAGTCTGGGCCCATTCCGAGTCCGGCGGACGAACTTGGCCAGCCCCACCCCCAAGGCTATAGCCCACCCGTTTATTTGGAAAATTTGCGTCGGACCAACTTGGGGAAGGGACCATCGGGCGCTTATTTTTGGCGCGGCTGTGCCGCGGCCTATTTTGGCACACGGAGGCCCCTCGCAAAGTCTGGCCCCATTCCGCGGCCGGCGGACGAACATGGCCAGCCCCCCCCCATGGCTATAGCCCACCCGTTTTTGGGCATTTTGCGGCGGACGAACTTGGGGACGGGACCCTCGGGCGCTTACCTCTGGACGCGGCTGTGCCCGGGATCTAAATTTGTCACCCGGAGGCACCTCGAAACGTCTTGCCTCATTCCAGCCCTGCGGACGAACTTGGCCAGCCCCACCCCAAGGCTATAGCCCACCCGTTTTTGGGCATTTTGCGGTGGACGAACTTGGGGACGGGACCTTCGGGCGCTTATTTTTGGCGCGGCTGTTTGCCGCGGCCTATTTTTGGCACACGGAGGCCCCTCGCAAAGTCTGGCCCCATTCCGAGTCCGGCGGACGAACTTGGCCAGCCCCACCCCAAGGCTATAGCCCACCCGTTTTTGGGCATTTTGCGGCGGACGAACTTGGGGACGGGACCTTCGGGCGCTTATTTTTGGCGCGGCTGTGCCGCGGCCTATTTTGGCACACGGAGGCCCCTCGCAAAGTCTGGCCCCATTCCGAGTCCGGCGGACGAACTTGGCCAGCCCCACCCCAAGGCTATAGCCCACCCGTTTTTGGGCATTTTGCGGCGGACGAACTTGGGGACGGGACCTTCGGGCGCTTATTTTTGGCGCGGCTGTGCCGCGGCCTATTTTGGCACACGGAGGCCCCTCGCAAAGTCTGGCCCCATTCCGAGTCCGGCGGACGAACTTGGCCAGCCCCACCCCAAGGCTATAGCCCACCCGTTTTTGGGCATTTTGCGGCGGACGAACTTGGGGACGGGACCTTCGGGCGCTTATTTTTGGCGCGGCTGTGCCGCGGCCTATTTTTGGCACACGGAGGCCCCTCGCAAAGTCTAGCCCCATTCCGAGTCAGACGTACGAACTTGGCCAGCCCACCCCAAGGCTATAGCCCACCCGTTTTTGGGCATTTTGCGGCGGACGAACTTGGGGACGGGACCTTCGGGGGCTTATTTTTGGCGCGGCTGTGCCCGCGGCCTATTTTGGCACACGGAGGCCCTCGCAAAGTCTGGCCCCATTCCGAGTCCGGTGGACGAACTTGGCCAGCCCCACCCCCAAGGCTATAGCCCACCCGTTTTTTAGGCATTTTTGCGGCGGACGAACTTGGGGACGGGACCTTCGGGTGCTTATTTTTAGGCACGGCTGTGCCCGCGGCCTATTTTTGGCAGACGGAGGCCCCTCACAAAGTCTGGCCCCATTTCGAGTCCAGCGGACGAACTTGGCCAGCCCCACCCCCAAGGCTATAGCCCACCCGTTTTTTGGGCATTTTTGCGGCGGACAAACTTGGGTACTGGACCTTCGGGTGCTTATTTTTGGCCGCGGCTGTGCCCGCGGCCTATTTTTGGCAAACGGAGGCCCCTCGCAAAGTCTGGCCCCATTCCGAGTCCGGCGGACGAACTTGGCAAGCCCCACCGCCAAGGCTATAGCCCACCCGTTTTTTGGGCATTTTTGCGGCGGACGAACTTGGGGACGGGACCTTCGGGCGCTTATGTTTGGCCGCGGCTGTGCCCGCGGCCTATTTTTGGTACACGGAGGCCCCTCGCAAAGTCTGGCCCCATTCCGAGTCCGGCGGACGAACTTGGCCAGCCCCACCCCCAAGGCTATAGCCCACCCGTTTCTTGGGCATTTTTGCGGCGGACGAACTTGGGGACGGGACCTTCGGGCGGTTATTTTTGGGCGCGGCTGTGCCCGCGGCCTATTTTTGGCACACGGAGGCCCCTAGCAAAGTCTGGCCCCATTCCGAGTCCGGCGGACGAACTTGGCCAGCCCCACCCGCAAGCCTATAGCCCATCCGTTTCTTGGGCATTTTTGCGGCGGACGAACTTGGGGACGGGACCTTCGGCCGCTTATTTTTGGGCGCGGCTGTGCCCGCGGCCTATTTTTGCACACAGAGGCCCCTCGCAAAGTCTGGCCCCATTCCGAGTCCGGCGGACGAACTTGGCCAGCCCCACCCCCAAGGCTATAGCCCACCCGTTTTTTGGGCATTTTTGCGGCGGACGAACTTGGGGACGGGACCTTCGGGCGCTTATTTTTGGGTGCGGCTGTGCCCGCGGCCTATTTTTGGCACACGGAGGCCCCTCGCAAAGTCTGGCCCCATTCCGAGTCCGGCGGACGAACTTGGCCAGCCCCACCCCAAGGCTATAGCCCCCCCCTTTTTGGGCATTTTGCGGCGGACGATCTTGGGGATTGGACCTTCGGGTACTTTTTTTGTGGCGCGGCTGTGCCCGTGGCCCATTTTTGGCTCACTGAGGCCCCTCGCAAAGTCTGGCCCCATTCCGAGTCCGGCGCACCACCATGCCCACCCCCTCCCCAACGGCTACTGCCCACCAGTTGTTTGGGCATTATTGCTGCGGACGAACTTGGGGACGGGACCTTCGGACGCTTACTTTGGGAGCGGCTGTTCCCGAGGCCTATTTTTGGCACACGGAGGCCCCTCGCTTTTTGTGGCGCCATTCCGAGTCCGGCGGACGAACTTGGCCAGCCCCACCCCCAAGTCTATAGACCACCAGTTTTCTGGGCTTTACTTAGGCGGACGATCTTGGGGACGGGACCTTGGGCGCTTATTTTTGGCGCGGCTGTGCCGCGGCCTATTTTGGCACACGGAGGCCCCTCGCAAAGTCTGGCCCCATTCCGAGTCCGGCGGACGAACTTGGCCAGCCCCAACCCCAAGGCTAAAGCCCACCCGTTTTTGGGCATTTTGCGGCGGACGAACTTGGGGACGGGACCTTCGGGCGCTTATTTTTGGCGCGGCTGTGCCCGCGGCCTATTTTGGCACACGGAGGCCCCTCGCAAAGTCTGGCCCCATTCCGAGTCCGGCGGACGAACTTGGCGATCCCAACCCCCCAGGATATAGCCCACCCGTTTTTTGGGCATTTTTGCGGCGGATGAACGTGGGGACGGGACCTTCGGGCGCTTATTTTTGGGCGCGGCTGTGTCCGCGGCCTATTTTTGGCACACGGAGGCCCCTCGCAAAGTCTAGCCCCATTCCGAGTCCGGCGGACGAACTTGGCCAGCCCCACCCCCAAGGCTATAGCCCACCCGTTTCTTGGGCATTTTTGCGGCGGACGAACTTGGGGACGGGACCTTCGGGCGCTTATTTTTGGACGCGGCTGTGCCCGCGCCTATTTTGGCACACGGAGGCCCCTCGCAAATTTTGGCCCCATTCCGAGTCCGGCGGACGAACTTGGCCAGCCCACCCCAAGGCTATAGCCCACCCGTTTTTGGGCATTTTGCGGCGGACGAACTTGGGGACGGGACCTTCGGCGCTTATTTTTGGCGCGGCTGTGCCGCGGCCTATTTTGGGAAAGGGAGGCCCCTCGCAAAGTCTGGCCCCATTCCGAGTCCGGCGGACGAACTTGGCCAGCCCCACCCCCAAGGCTATAGCCCACCCGTTTTTTGGGCATTTTTGCGGCGGACGAACTTGGGCACGGGACCTTCGGGCGCTTATTTTTAGGCGCGGCTGTGCCCACGGCCAATTTTTGTTACACGGAGGCCCCTCGCAAAGTCTGGCCCCATTCCGAGTCCGGCGGACGAACTTGGCCAGCCCCACCCCCAAGGCTATAGCCCACCCGTTTTTTGGGCATTTTTGCGGCGGACGAACTTGGGGACGGGACCTTCGGGCGCTTATTTTTGGGCGCGGCTGTGCCCGCGGCCTATTTTTGGCACACGGAGGCCCCTCGCAAAGTCTGGCCCCATTCCGAGTCCGGCGGACGAACTTGGCCAGCCCCACCCCCAAGGCTATAGCCCACCCGTTTTTTGGGCATTTTTGCGGCGGACGAACTTGGGTACTGGACCTTCGGGCGCTTATTTTTGGCCGCGGCTGTGCCCGCGGCCTATTTTTGCACACGGAGGCCCCTCGCAAAGTCTGGCCCCATTCCGAGTCCGGCGGACGAACTTGGCCAGCCCCACCCCCAAGGCTATAGCCCACCCGTTTTTTGGGCATTTGTGCGGCGGACGAACTTGGGGACGGGACCTTCGGGCGCTTATTTTTGGGCGCGGCTGTGCCCGCGGCCTATTTTTGGCACACGGAGGCCCCTCGCAAAGTCTGGCCCCATTCCGAGTCCGGCGGACGAACTTGGCCAGCCCCACCCCAAGGCGATAGCCCACCCCGTTTTTGGGCATTTTTGCGGCGGACGAACTTGGGGACGGGACCTTCGGGCGCTTATTTTTGGGCGCGGCTGTGCCCGCGGCCTATTTTTGGCACACGGAGGCCCCTCGCAAAGTCTGGCCCCATTCCGAGTCCGGCGGACGAACTTGGCCAGCCCCACCCCCAAGGCTATAGCCCACCCGTTTTTGGGCATTTTGGGGCGGACGAACTTGGGGACGGGACCTTCGGGCGCTTATTTTTGGGCGCGGCTGTGCCCGCGGCCTATTTTTGGCACACGGAGGCCCCTCGCAAAGTCTGGCCCCATTCCGAGTCCGGCGGACGAACTTGGCCAGCCCAACCCCCAAGGCTATAGCCCACCCGTTTTTTGGGCATTTTGCGGCGGACGAACTTGGGGACGGGACCTTCGGGCGCTTATTTTTGGGCGCGGCTGTGCCCGCGGCCTATTTTTGGCACACGGAGGCCCCTCGCAAAGTCTGGCCCCATTCCGAGTCCGGCGGACGAACTTGGCCAGCCCTACCCCAAGGCTATAGCCCCCCCCATATTCTCGCCATATAGCGGCGGACGAACTTGGGGACGGGACCTTCGGGCGCTTATTTTGGGCGCGGCTGTGCCGAGTGCCTATTTTGGCACACGGAGGCCCCTCGCAAAGTCTGGCCCCATTCCGAGTCCGGCGGACGAACTTGGCCAGCCCCACCCCAAGGCTATAGCCCACCCGTTTTTGGGCATTTTGCGGCGGACGAACTTGGGGACGGGACCTTCGGGCGCTTATTTTTGGCGCGGCTGTGCCCGCGGCCTATTTTGGCACACGGAGGCCCCTCGCAAAGTCTGGCCCCATTCCGAGTCCGGCGGACGAACTTGGCCAGCCCCACCCCAAGGCTATAGCCCACCCGTTTTTGGGCATTTTGCGGCGGACGAACTTGGGGACGGGACCTTCGGGCGCTTATTTTTGGCGCGGCTGTGCCGCGGCCTATTTTGGCACACGGAGGCCCCTCGCAAAGTCTGGCCCCATTCCGAGTCCGGCGGACGAACTTGGCCAGCCCCACCCCAAGGCTATAGCCCACCCGTTTTTGGGCATTTTGTGGCGGACAAACTTGGGGACGGGACCTTCGGGCGCTTATTTTTTGGCGAGGCTGTGCCCGCGGCCTATTTTTGCCACACGGAGGCCCCTCGCAAACTATGGCCCCATTCCGAGTCAGGCGGACGAAGTTGGCCAGCCCCACCCCAAGGCTATAGCCCACCCGTTTTTGGGCATTTTGCGGCGGACGAACTTGGGGACGGGACCTTTGGGCGCTTAATTTTGGGCGCGGCTGTGCCCGCGGCCTATTTTTGGCACACGGAGGCCCCTCGCAACCTCTGGCCCCATTCCGAGTCCGGCAGACGCACATGGCCAGCCCCCACCACTTGGCTATTGCCCAACCTTTTATTGGGCTATTTTGCGGCGGACGAACTTGGGGACGGGACCTTCGGGAGCTTATTTTTGGTAGCGGCTGTACGCCGCGGCGGATGTTTGGAGCACGGAGGCCCCTCGCAAAGTCTGGCCCCATTCCGTGTCCGGCGGCCGAACTTGGCCAGCCCCACCCCCAAGGCTATAGCCCACCCGTTTTTTGGGCATTTTTGCGGCGGACGAACTTGGGGACGGGACGTTCAGGCGCTTATTTTTGGGCGCGGCTGTGCCCGCGGCCTATTTTTGGCCCACGGAGGTCCCTCGCAAAGTCTGGCCCCATTCCGAGTCCGGCGGACGAACTTGGCCAGCCCCACCCCCAAGGCTATAGCCCACCCGTTTTTTGGGCATTTTTGCGGCGAACGAACTTGGGGACGGGAACGTCGGGCGCTTATTTTTGGACGCGGCTGTGCCCGCGGCCTATTTTTGCCACACGGAGGCCCCTCGCAAAGCCTGGCCCCATCCCGAGTCCGGCGGACGAACTTGGCCAGCCCCACCCCCAAGGCTATAGCCCACCCGTTTTTTGGGCATTTTTGCGGCGGACGAACTTGGGGACGGGACCTTCGGGCGCTTATTTTTGGGCGCGGCTGTGGCCGCGGCCTATTTTTGGCACACGGAGGCCCCTCGCAAAGTCTGGCCCCATTCCGAGTCCGGCGGACGAACTTGGCCAGCCCCACCCCCAAGGCTATAGCCCACCCGTTTTTTGGGCATTTTTACGGCGGACGAACTTGGGGACGGGACCTTCGGGCGCTTATTTTTGGACGCGGCTGTTTTCCGCGGCCTATTTTTGGCACACGGAGGCCCCTCGCAAAGTCTGGCCCCATTCCGAGTCGGGCGGACGAACTTGGCCAGCCCCACCAAGGCTATAGCCCACCCGTTTTTTGGGCATTTTTGCGGCGGACGAACTTGGGGAGGGGACCTTCGGGCGCTTATTTTTGGGTGCGGCTGTGCCCGCGGCCTATTTTTGGCATACGGAGGCCCCTCGCAAAGTCTGGCCCCATTCCGAGTCCGGCGGACGAACTTGGCCAGCCCCACCCCCAAGGCTATAGCCCACCCGTTTTTTGGGCATTTTTGCGGCGGACGAACTTGGGGACGGGACCTTCGGGCGCTGATTTTGGGCGCGGCTGTGCCCGCGGCCTATTTTTGGCATACGGAGGCCCCTCGCAAAGTCTGGCCCCATTCCGAGTCCGGCGGACGAACTTGGCCAGCCCCACCCCAAGGCTATAGCCCACCCGTTTTTGGGCATTTTTGCGGCGGACGAACTTGGGGACGGGACCTTCAGGCGCTTATTTTTGGGCGCGGCTGTGCCCGCGGCCTATTTTTGGCACACGGAGGCCCCTCGCAAAGTCTGGCCCCATTCCGAGTCCGGCGGACGAACTTGGCCAGCCCCACCCCAAGGCTATAGCCCACCCGTTTTTGGGCATTTTGCGGCGGACGAACTTGGGGACGGGACCTTCAGGCGCTTATTTTTGGCAGCGGCTGTGCCCGCGGCCTATTTTTGGCACACGGAGGCCCTCGCAAAGTCTGGCCCCATTCCGAGTCCGGCGGACGATCTTGGCCAGCCCCACCCCAAGGCTATAGCCCACCCGGTACTTGGGCATTTTTCGGCGGACGAACTTGGGGACGGGACCTTCGGGCGCTTATTTTTGGGCGCGGCTGTGCCCGCGGCCTATTTTTGGCACACGGAGGCCCCTCGCAGAGTCTGGCCCCATTCCGAGTCCGGCGGACGAACTTGGCCAGCCCCACCCCCAAGGCTATAGCCCAC